>CAOJBK011695757.1:0-16497 GCA_948294925.1 Codiaeum variegatum
AATTTGACATGTTTTTTCTTTATTTTTTCAGCTTTTGAAAGATATTTTGGGCATGAAAAAATATCTAGAAAACCCTAATTCTAAGAGATTAAGAAGCCTCCATCAATTAATCACAATACACAGATTCTTGCCTCCACACACCACTATTGAAGATTCTTTGAAGATTGGGAAAAAATGATTTCTTCTTTCCAAGTTTTTCAAGAGTTTTTACTTCTTAAACTTTAATTCTCTTTTATGTTGATTTGTTTTATTTTATTTAAGATTATGTTTGGAATATTATTTATAATTAATTTTGATTTTGTTTTTATTATTATGAATAGCTAAATCTTTAATCTAGGATTTGGGATGTAGTTGCTATAATGGATTATTGTTCTTGATTGATTTAGTAAATTTGATTCTTTTTAACTGAATGTCTTTAATTGATTTTGTGCTTAAAGCTAGGTTTAACTGGCCATTGAATTCTAGATTTTAGTGTTTATTTCAAAATTATGGGAGTTGAGATTTAAACTCAGATTATGGAATCAATTAACTTAGGGAAGATAATACTTAGGGATAAGATTAATTTTAAGAGACATCAAAACTAATTTCCAAATTGCTTAATGAGTACTTTTTATTGCCTAATATCACGATAGTAGTTATTAGGAATAGATTAAATATTGGTAAATTGACTTAGGAGAGATTTTTATCTAGTTAAAGGAATTTAGGTCTAGCATTCAAGTGAGAAAAGATAATCTAGGGAATAGGTTTAAGAATAATAATAAGTTGTGCAATGAACCCTAAGTCCTAGGTATTTTATTTTATTGAATTTTTCTTGATTTACATCGCTTTCTTTATTTTTAGTTTTAATTTACAAACCAACTCGAATATCATTTTCCAAATAATAATTGAATCATTTGTTTGGTACTTGGTAACCTTCCCTTAGGATACGATACTTTTTACTCACTGCTTGCTATAGGAACGATCTGTACACTGGCATATTTAACCCTATCATTAACTAATTGACTAGTCAAATAGTCAAAGGATTAGTTAGACAACATTCCCATTCTCCTCCTTATCTTAAAGAAAAGTGAAGAGGAGGTATGGGTGTATGTTTTAATAGGTAATCATCTTTTCCCTAACATAAGTTAGAAGAGGAACTATTCATCATACTCTTTCTTAGGAATTCTCTAAGAGTTAGAGAGAGAAAGTCTCTAAGAGTTAGAGAGAGAAAACTTAAAGCACACAAATTAGAGATATAGGTGTTTAATTTTGAAAAATAGTTCTTCAATACCAAACTCTTCTTCTTTTATTCCTTAGTGTAAAGTGTGTGTGTTGAGTTTCAAGTCCAAAACCAATCCCTCACTCTCAAGGTTTCAAGTAGAGGAGCAAGAACCAAATTTAGGCAATCAAAGAGAGAAGTTTCAAGCTTCTTGGAAAAGGCAAGGAGATATAACCTCTTGGGAAGACTTGGTATGTCTAGAGCTAGAGGCTACACACTTGGAGAGATAAATGAAGGAGAGAGTTGATGTATTTATTACTTCTAAACCTTCTTAGTTTAATATGTGTTTTGCATATGAATTGGCTAATGTATCATTGGTTGAGTTATCAGTCCAAATTAGGTTTGGACATTTATCAAAGAGTTTGATAAATGGCTAAACCAACTATATTAAAAGAGTTTAACATAAAATAAGTTTTTCAAAAGTTTTAAAATCAAAACAATAAATTTTTCATTTTTTGGCTTCCGTTGCACGACTCGATAACTTCCTTAATTTTCTTAGCTGCAGCTTTTTCAATGTCCTTAGCAGATTGCTTTCTTGCCTTTTACCTCCTCCCCTTTTTTTTGCTCAATAGGAATGGATGGTACTATCTCATTGTTTAACTCATATTCTAGCCTCAATTTAGGTCCATTAATGTTAGGAATAACATGACTATAAACCTTGCATAAGTTTCCACAGAGTAACAATTATCAACCCATCTCAAAGGATCATTATTATTTCCTAACATATATGCCATAGTATAAGGGCATGGTAACCTTATGACCTGCCACCTCCTATAAGTACCTTTCCTCTTCTCTAAATCCATAACCTTTTGCTTATCTGATGAGATCTAACAAATAGTGGTTCATAGCTGTTTCTTGCATCCTAAGTATTTTCTTTGTGGTCTTAGAAAAACATTCCCCTCTACTTTCTTAATCTCATCTATCTTTTTGTGTACCCTTTTCATCACTTTACATCATATCATCTCCAACATTGTGATAATGGCCTTATCCCTTGTATCCAGTATATACTTGTTAAAAGCCTCACACAAATTATCAGTCAACATGGCATACTTAGTAGTGTCCTTGAACATAGCTCTAAACAATTCTTACTAGGTCTATCTCTAAGCCACTCCCTAATGTAGTTACTTCTTGCAGCATTCCACGGAAGGTTTTTCAACTCCTTTCCACCTCAAATCCTTCCTCTAAAGTTCATGTACATGTGCCTAACACAAAATGTTTGCTCTGAGTTAAAGAACAATGTCTCCACATAATTAATAAGTCCTTGCATCAATAATGTAATGCATTAAAAAATTATCAATCATAAAAAAAAAATTTAATATTACTTCATAATAGATTAAAGTCACTTACCTTTTGCTTGTCTGACATGAAACCTCAATGGAAATTATTATACATTTCCAAATCATCTTTTAGTAAGCTCAAGAACCATTTCTAAGTTTCTCCACATTCATTTTTTACCACAACATATGCCAATGGAAACATATAGTCATTGGGATCTATAGCTATAACACTAAGCAATTATGTTACATATCTCCCTTTCAAGAAGCAGCCATCAAGACATATCAAAGGCTTGCACCCATACTTAAATGCCTTATTTAGTTGTTCCAAAAATATATAAATCCATATAAATTTTCCCCTTTCTTTTATAAAATATATTATAGTTATAGGATGAGTCCTCAACAATTCTGACTTATATCTATGTAGCATCCCAAATTATGCTCCCTCACCCCCCACCCCCCCACACCCCCCTTACCTCGTCATATCTTCTCTAGAGCCATTTCCTTTTCTCTCCATATTTTAGTTCTATTAATTCTAAACCCAACTGTCTCTTAACCTTATCAGTCAACCTAGTGAGTGACCAATTAGGCTCACTTCTAAAATCCTCCAAATATAAATCAGAAATATTGTCCTAATTCAAATGGAAATTAGTGAAGGTCTTTAGACATTGGTGTTCAAGGATCATGCTCTTCAATTGAAAACCACAGTTAGTAGGGTCATTAGGATCTAACTTAGAAGCATATAAAAAAAAACTTACAGTCGTATTCCTTATTGTAACAAATAGCTTTACAACTGAGTAGATTATTTTTAGGAAATCAAAGCCAATATATGTTATCAATGTTATGGTCAATTCAAGCTTCCTTGAATTCTTCCTCGTTTGCAAAAACCATTCCAAGCTTAAGTTCTATAGTGGGGCCAATTTTGCTATTCCAATACTCAAGGTATCTTACTTTCCCTTCATTTTCTGACCCATTATTAGTACTTTGAAGTTCATTTGAGGGTACATAGTCAGACAGTTCATCATCTGAATTCATAGTTAACCTCACAAATTGATAAACATCATGCTCTATTTTCTTTTGAGATAGAGGTCTCATCTTTATCTTTAGGTCCTTTTTGTTTTCTCTAATAGCTTCCTCAAAATCCTCATCATCATCTTCTACATTGTAGTCTTGATCATATAATAGATCATTAGGGTTTCATCTAGCAGGCACTAAGTCTTCCACTTCAGTTTCAGCACCATCTTCAATTGGCTTTTTCCTTCTCTAGGCCTAGGTATTAAGTCTTCAAATACCTCATTTATTATATCTTGTGCACAAAAGTTGGGTTGACTATATTTTGTACACCATTTGTACCATTGATTATTTTTTTGTGCACTCCTTATTTCATTAAATGGTCCCCCAAACTATGTCTCAATTTCATCCATTAACTGTGATATTTTATTTTCAACATAACCAACAACTCTAAGATTAGTAAAAGCATCAACTCTAAAAGTTGGTGTTACTTATTTATGAATGTCATCAATCCTAACATTCATATGATCATTCATGGAAAACCCACCTGTAACATCCATATTACTAACAAATTGAAGTTCCACTTCAGTGTTAGTACTAGCTTGAACTTCAATAATCATACTTGTTTCCACTTCAGTGTTACAACTAGCTTGAACTTCATTAACCATGCTAGCGTCAAATGAGGTCAATTCAATCACAATTGATGCAAGTTCCATCCCATCATTAATTATATTATTAGAAGCAACATTCCTCAAATTAGTTGTATATGTTACAGGAACTTGGTCCAATTTAGTTGCATTGGTTACATGACATTATTCAACTTCACTTACAATAGCGAGTTTCACTTCACTTGTAGTAACTAGTTTCACTTGTAGTAACTAATTCCACTTGTTCAACCCTAGTAACTTCTCCAAATGTTAGTAATTTCATCTACCACCTCTCGCCCTTCTTAATCTCTTAAGCTTCACATTGATACTTATAGGTTTTTATGTCAGTGGCTGCTCATTAGGCAATTCCTTAATCGCAATACTGCTTTCATAATGGGTTCCCACAATTCATCCAACTCCTTTGGTTCCAAATTTTTTATGAACATTTTTATCTCCCTCACCTCAATCCCATGTGTAGACATTATAATACAGTCATTGTCATTATTTAACAATGTTTTTTTCATCTTTAAAATCCCATTTGAGCCTTTTCCAATAGTATTGTAGCATGTTTGATTCCTCATCTTCTTCCCAATCAACCCCAAGCAAATTGAGTAGCATATTATCCAATGCCACTATTGAAACCTTATCTACACTAATAATAATAAATTAAAAAAACCTTTCAACCCCATATATCGTAATTGACTAAGATCCCCCCAAATAGTGTATGATTAGAGACAAACATGCCTTTGGAACTGCAACTGAAAAAAAAATGAGGCATTACTATATTTGCATACAAATGAGGCAGATGAGAAAAGAAAAAAAAAAGGGTTTGCTATCCCATACAAAAGAACAGGGACCATAGAGAGTAAAAAAAGTATAATAACCATCCCTATAGATGACAAAAACAACCATATACAATGGTATAAATTTAAAAAAAAAAAAAAAAGTAAACCTCATTGCTTACATGTCAACTTCATTGTTGAATTGCAAATATATATCAAAGAATAACAACTTTTAAAAAGTCCTATCTTTTTTGGGTATAATGCCCAACAAGTTAAACAAAGAAATTTGGAGGAAATCACTAATAGAACAATAGAGCTATTGTGGTCCTTTTAAATGGCTATAGAGGCATTTTTTAGCACCACAGGTCTTTTTTACGACACTTTTATATGTGTCGCTAGACCCTTTTCTAACTCTTTTGACTAGTGTCAGTATAGATGGAAAAAAGTGTCGTAAGAACTTGAGGTGCTTTTTACCTACTTTTTATCGATGCATCAAACGCACCCCAAGATCTTAAGGCCTTTTTTTCCTAGTTATACTGATGCAACAAAAGTGTCATAAGAGCATAGAGACACTTGCAAAAGCACTTTTAGAATCATTACACTTTAAATCATTCAAATAAACTAAAAATGCAAAAATTAACAAATATGAAAATTTACCATAAATAAAATTATAAAGAACAAGCTTTTCATTAAATCAAATGTGCGAAAACAGTCATTATAATAAGAAAGTGTCATAGAATTCATAACTTAATGTAAATGTCATTACATTTTAATGTAAATCTCAACACGGAAATAATTTCCACAATTTTGTATGATGATTCTGGATGGACTTATAAAGTGTATCTTAGACAGAGTCTAGACAACAAAGAACAAACTGATCCATATTGTAGGGCATGATATGCAGTGCCCTAAGAATCTGCATAAATAGAGTGCAAATAGAAAATGAAAATTAGCAAGGTAATAATCAAACAAAATATTATGTTGTAATGTTGTAATTTCAAAATTAACAAGGCACACATTACAACACAACTGAAGGGAAGTAAGAAACGAAAATAAGACCAAGTCAATTCATTCTCATAACTACCTAGCTCAATCAGTTCGGTATTATTAGTTTTAGGCTCTTAATTTTTAATCATTTAAAACAAAGCCTTAAATGCAAGTCAATTCAAACTGAAATTTTTAGTTGATCTATCAAAGCATTTCATGATAATAAAAATAAGTTCTTTACTGAAATTACATCAGAAGTAAGTAAAGGAAATGTTATGGAGTCACGCAGTGGAAGCAGAAAAAATTCACGAATCGGAATGATTCACAGTCCGATTTTCAAAAAATTTTCAAAAACCTAATTTTACTAAAATTATTTAAACAAAATTAGGTTATGCAATTATTCAAACACTTTGAAACATTGCCATAACCTAAGGTTTGAGTATAAAACATTTTGTCAAAACTCTTTTAACAAAATCACTTAGAAATTTTTAAACTTTTTGAAAATCAAGTTCTATGTTAAAACTCTTTTAAGATAGATGGTTTAGTCATTTATCAAACTCTTTGATAAATGTCTAAACCAAGTTTGGACCCATAACTTCAACCAAGGATATTTCACCAATTTGTGTATAAAACACAAGTTGAACAAAGAAAGGTTTGAAATAAAAATACATCTCGTTGTGTGAAGCCTCTAGCTTGAAACATACCTAGCTTTTCCTAAAAGCTTGTTCTCCAAATTTCTTTAAGAAGCTTGAATCATCTCTCTTTGGTTGTCCAAACATTTGATCCTTGCTCCTTTACTTGAGAATTTGAGACTTGAGGATTAGTTTTGGACTTCCAAGCTTCTTCGCATTCCTTTATCAAAGGTTAATTGAAGAAGAGTTTGTGTTTGAAGAACTCTTCCTTAAAACAAACTTTCTCTCTCAATTTAGTGTGAATTTTAAGCTTTCTTTCTCTAACTCTTAGAGAGTTACTCTCTCTAGCCCAAGGTTGAAGAAGATGAATAGTTCTTCTTTATCTTCCTTTTGGTTGAGTGAGTGGATTAGCTTAGGAAAAAAGATGATAACATCTCTTTTATACTACATACTTCTCTAACAACTTTTCCTTAAATTAAGGAAACATGTTTGAAAAATTGGTTACTTGTTCTAGTTGAAATTTGACTAGTCAATTAGTCAACTAGATTAAACATATAATTAGTAGTAATCACCTTTAAACCTTAATTAACCACATCTAAAGTGGATTAAGCTAACATCTCATGTTAAGCTTAATTATTTTATTTGTTTGTTGAAAACCATTTCAATTAGTCATGCCCATTTGTATCTCATACAAACTACGATATAATTGAAATTAATTCCTTTATGAATTAAACATTAAGACATGTTAGCATCTTTGTAAATTTAAATACATGTTTAATTAAGTCATCATTAACAATTAATTAAACTCTTTAATTAATTATTAATATGATAAATACAAACTAATGAAAATTGTTATATGGTATGTGACTTACTAGATTCATGTTCTAATTAGCAATGGGATAATGAAAACTCTTTTCTTCTCACCAAGTGTGTAATCCTCATCACACACTTAGTCCCATAAGTCGTGAATGATGTCTAGCATAACATATCACGACTACCTAATTAGAAATGAATTTCGATGATCATTATCATTGATATTGCATGGACCTCTCAATCATAATTACCATTGAGATAGAATAAGTGTACCCTTATGGAGCTGTAAAATTGCTTAATCCAAGAACTAATGAATCTTTTAAAGTTAATGGCCAAAGGGTTAAACAATATTTGGAGGAGATCTATGAGGTGATATAAATTGAGAGTCTCCAGATTGAAGAGCCAAAATTCTTTTGAAAAAGCATGAAAAACATCATGCTAAATGACATTAAAGAAGAGCTATTGGGGGGCAATCCAAGAATTTTATTTTTTTTCTTTCTACTATTATTATATTCTTATGCTATTATCTTTATTTGTTTTGAAAATCAAATTAAAAAATTCTAAAAAATATAAAATTAATTAAAAATTTGTAAAAAAATAAATAATAAAAAGACTATTAAAGTTATATGTGGTTATTAATTTCCATGGTTTTTTTTTTAATTTTTATTATTTTAAAAGGTTTATCTTTTACTGATATTCTCTTTCTCTAGATGAGCCAAGAATCTATATGGATAGTAAGGGTATGCGAGTATGGGTTGTAAGCTAGTTATTCTATCTACATCAATGTAGCCTCACAAGCTAACTATGAAGTTTCAAATTCAGGGAAGTTTTCTTTGCTATTTTACTTGCCACATCTAAATTCTGAGTGAGCTTTTTATTTTTGATACTTTGGGACAATGTATATATTAGGTATAGGGGAGACATCATAAATTTATTTTGTTGTCAAGTCTTTTAGCATATTTTGGTTTGTACTTGTTGATCTTCTCTTTTAAAATTTATACTCTTTTGAAATTTATTAGTTGATAATTTTAAATTGCTATGAATTATGTGCTTAGATTGAAGAGACAAGATAGGATACAAGCTTTAATGATTTCTTTATTTTAGCTAAAATGGGTGTCTCATTGTTTTTAATGGTTAATTTTTTAAAGAAAATGTGCAAGATTCAATTCCAATTGAGCTATAATTGTGAGCTTTTGAGCCAATGAGCAGGGTATTATAATTTGCTCTATTTTATTTTTGTTGAGTGATAGTCAAACACATGGTCTGATTATTCTAGAACTTGCTATATTATGCATGTTGAGACTACATCCTTGGGTTTAAGGAATTAAATTGAAAAAGGGTACTTAGGATTGGCCATTTTGAATTCGAAAAAAAACTACCCTAATTTGATATTCCTTAGAATAACCAAGTTGAGCTTAATCTATTTCTTTGTTAAACAACAACTATGACCTTATGCCTTTTTCATTTTACCATTCACCCAAATAATCAAATGATTAGTTAAATTAATTTGCATGAATTGGTAATTTTTGTGTAATGTTTTACAAAAAAAAGTTATAATTAGCTAATGCAATTAAGTATGAAAATAAAAATGTTGAAAATAATAAAAAGATGAAAAAAAAATAATCAATAAAAATAAATAAATAAAAAAAAGCAAAAAAAAAGAAAAAAAAAAGAAGAAGAAAGGAATTTGATTGGTCTGATTGTGATTTTATTTGATTACAAGTATAGTTAAGGTGTTTAAAGTTGAAATTCATGTAAGTTAATTTGATACAATTCTTTTGATCATGCACACCTAAACTCCTTTTTATCAAACTTGAACCTAAACCCCATTACACCTTGTCAAAACCCTTTGATTTTTAATTCATTAAACTCATGCTTAGTGGTAGAGATGTGACATATTAGTAAGCTTATGGTAACAATAGCCCATGTTTTGATTTGAGAGCTTAAATGAAACCTGAAAACACTTTGAGTGTATAGAGAGAAATCCAAGAGAGGGTAATTGAATCTTGTTACATTTTATTTATAAAAAAAAAAAAGAATTGTTAAAGACATGAGCTACTCGTTTTGGTCATTAAAACTTTTCATATTAAATGAAGCTTAATTTCCTTAATTGTTGATTTGATTTGAGTCCGTAAGAAATATAGATTTAAGATAGTCAATTAATGAATTGATAGAAAAGTAGAAATGAGAATTGGTAAGATTATTAAGTATGAACTTACTATGCTTGAGGACAAGCATCATCTTAAGTGTGTGGGAATTTATTATAATGAAAATTGTATACATTAAATATCTAAAATTTCCTTTTTATTTTGTGGTTAACCAATAAATTTTATTAAGTTTATTTTTAAATAAGCAAATTTTAATTTTTCATGTAAGATTGGCTTGGAGTTGAAAATTTTCATGATAAATGAAAATAAAAGTCACAATTTGGAGTGGTGTTTATTTGACAGGCAGAAGACTTAAGCATTCATGGTGTGGGCATCCCTTATTAATCTACACCTGAGGACTTATTATGATATTGCATCAATTTAGAGCTTATTTATGGTGAAATTTATATCTAGCACCTGGAAAGAGTTTTGAATGATACTTATTTCTTTAGCCTTTATTTTATAACATTAAAAGAGCAGAGGATGAAAGCATTTTCAGAAGTTGAAAAGTAAAGAAAAGATTTCTACAATTAATAAAGAAGTAATGACCTATTGAATGACGCTTTTAAGAATTATGTTCTTTTCATTTTCAATAGTTAGTGAGTGAGAGAGTGTGAATAGTTTCTATTTTAATTTTTAACAAAGTAATTTAATTTTTAGTTTAAATTTCAATTCGATTATTCTATTATTTTAATCTTTGAGCATGATGATGTTTATAATTAGAAGTGTCTTTTTAATTAATTTGATGAATTTTAAATTAACTATACACTAAATTCTTTTATTTAGGGCTAGGATGATTCCTTTTAAATGATTATGTTAGGAGCTAATTATAAAATAAATTTAATTTATATCTTCTAATTGAATTTTAAACTTATAAGTCAATTGTCTGGCAAACTATTTATTAATTTTAGGTATTAAATGAGGTTAAGAAATAAGTTTAATACAAGAAATTTATTCAATTAGAAGTTAAGTATGAATCAGAAATGTATTACCCAATTTGTTCTTAAAATAATAAATTAGTTAATTCTAATTTGATTAAAATCTGAGAATACGAGAGTTATTGGATTGAAAATTGAGTTTGAGTTGATTGATTAATTATTTGGGTTGCCAAATGAATTTATTTTGTTAATTAGACCATCATAGGATTTTAATTGGATAATCTAAATCCTGGACTACTTAAATCAATTTGTTAACTTGACATTTATTTGTTATCTTCATAAATTAATTGTTAAATTTAAAATTCATCTACTATCTTATTTTTATTTAGCACATTTTATTTTTTTACTTATTATTTATTTGTTTAAATTGACTTGATCTTAAAAATTATTGTTCTTATTTTTATCTTTCTAGTTACATAAGCCTATTAAGCCTTCCTTGAACGACGATCTTGGGGTGTCTTACCAATATTATAGCAACCTCGTAAACTTAGGAGCTGTTTCTTGAGCCTAGATTTAATAGGACATATTTTGGCACAACATTGGATTTCTCAAGATCTTGGTTGGTAAGTCTCCACTTCTTAAAGACTTTCAAAGGCAAAATATTAACCTCAGGTCCGTTATCCACTATCACCCTATTTATAGGGATTCCATTTGCTTCAGCCTTGATATAGAGGAGTCGAATATGATTGGCTAAACACCTTTGGAGCTTTTCAAGTATGATCGACAAAGGTTGCTGCTGACCTTTGTCATCAGCATTAGCTTTGAGGATGTCCCCATCAAGGTAGCCATCCGGCCAGGCTTGGCCTGGAATTCATCCGATAGGACTGTCACCATGTCAAGATCTATTCGTACTTCTGGGATTGGGCTGATGGTCACCATATTGATACTCAGTTTCCCACTTGGCTTGGGTTGTTCTGGCTACACTTCCCTAGTCGATTTATCATCTTTTGGACTCCTATCCTTTAGCCACACTTCATGTTTGATCATATTGATGTTGGCAATTGCAGGCCGACTTTGGATGCTTTCATCTAAAAGCCTTTTACACTGGCTCTTTTCTCTGTTATCATGGGAATATTCCACCCGCAATCTCTCACCATGGGATTCTATTTTGACATCCTGACCAGTTTTTCCTTTTGGTGCCCAATACTTGGTGCATTTTTCCTTGAGGCGCCTATCATCAAAGAATCATCTCTCATTAACCTCTTTTAAAAGTCGTTAGTCCCTTATTACTAGCTTCTTTTCTATCTGTTAGATGGGTATTTATTTTCCCCCTTCATTTTCGCCTGTTGTTCGGCTTCCTGTCTTTCTTGTTCTTCCCAATACCTGTCTTCTCATTTTTGGTCCTTCATTCTCCTTTCCCATAATTCTTTCCTCTTCTTTGGGTCAGTTTTTGCAACCCATTGGAGTCTCTCCATCTATTGTTGCCTTTGTAATCTCCTTTTTTGGGTTCGGGTCAGGATCGACCTTTGAGTTTTGCTATGGCCGATCCTTGAGAAGACATTGCTGAAACTAAAAGCTTAGGAATTATGCTGGTGTTGTTCCTAATTTTCCACCTTTCTTAGCATTGGTTTAAACATTTAAGTCACCCTATCTTCATTGTTAGCCTTTTCCTTTTGATTCTTAGGGAGAGGTTTTTCTTTCACAACATCTACATAACTTTTCCATAGTTTTTTAGGGAACTACAATCATTGGTAGATTGGCTTTTTTAGGTAGTGTAGTCTTTGGTGGACAGGCCATTTCTCCTCGTCATGATTCAAGGCTTGCCTCTTTTCAGGGACTTGAGGCATGGGAGAATTTTCCTTTCTTTTGGGAATGACTTCTATCTCCATTCTATAATTTGGATAGGTGAGGCACAGCTCATAACCTGCACTACTTTCATGGGCCTCCTGAGGGGTTTCAATATCAAGGTCGGGCTTCACCCTAGGTCAAGCCACTTGATTAATCGGCCTTCCTGGTCCTAATAGACTAATTGTGATGCCAACCTTAGAGCCTTTCAGGAAAGGAGTAGTCATGACTGCAGCCTTACCCTTTCTTGGAAGCAACAATCTCCCTTCTTCGATAGCTTTCTGCACTACATTGTAGAAGGTGATGCAATTGTTAGTGTAGTGCTATTGACGTTATGCCACTTGCAATACAGTTTAGGCCTATCCTCTGGAGGCAAGATAACATGTCCTCCACTTAGCTCAATCTGCCCGTCTTTTAAGAGCAGGTCAAAAATTTCTTTGGCCTTGGATATGTCTGATATGAATCTCTAGAACCGTTCCTTGAAACTCAATATCAATCATAGAAAACATCCCAAGAAAGTTCTAAAACAGGTTTAAAAAGAAAGATATAGACGCCACACCCTAGAATATATGAGAAGGAGAGTGATGAGTCTTGAGATTTTTAGACGCCACACCATAGGATTGGTGATAAATCTAAAATGTCCATTGAAGGACCAAGAGAATCCATTCTTAACATCATTCCATGAGGAAGAGGTTTAATTCATTCATAGGTAATTTTTTTGTTACATTTTAGTATCCTTTTTATAGGCTTCTAGGAACAAACCTCCAAGAATAGGAATAGTCCATTGTAAGTTACAAGATAATTAAATTCCCATTGTAAGTTACAAGATAATTAAATTTCCTAGAAACTTGGAACATCCCCCAAGAATAGGAAAGCCATGTTAAACAAAAGTGTCCAGATTCAATGTAAAAAAATAACAAAACATTAAATTTCAGACTTCTGATTTTATATAGAAGCATATTTGTATCCCATTTTTTTCCATGATAACGATAGAATCAACTCAAGATTAAAACATAAAAAATGTAGCTCTATGTGGTTTCTTTCAAACGCATCTTGAATCGCATCAATCAGAGTTATTTAGAATAAGTTATGGTCCAAAATGTACAGACTGATCCATATGTGTGAACTGAAATTTTAATGCTCATTGGATTCTCATCATTATCAAAATCAACAATGTTCTTGTTCTTTGCGAAGAACTCAGTTGATGATTCTGCAAAACCAAAAAAATCCTAAATAATTCACCCTATCATACACATACATATAAACAAAAATAGATTGAGAAAGATACTTACTCTGGTTGAGAATGGTTTCTTTAGGCTTTCTAGGAGTTTTAGATTTGCCATCTTTCGATTCAATTGGGCTCTCACTGGTACCTCCTTCAGTATCCATTGAAATGCTCCTCTTATACAATCAATCTATAGAAGAAGCTTTGGTTGAGCTAAAGCTTGAAGCTTTTACTAATGGTGGAGCAAAATTTTAAAAAAAAATTAATGCAAAAACCAAAACTAGACCAACTAATGTTTTAGTAGCTGAGACCATTAGAAACATCTGTCCACTTTGAAAATCCAACCACACTATAAATAGTTCATCATTGCACACATTTTAAGGTTTATTCACTAACCTAAACTCTCCAAAAATTCTAATCTAATCTCCCTGAGAGCTATAATGCATTATCAAGTCTAATACTCTGACTAGAGGATGGGAGAGCCTTGGCCAGGCTCAAATCCTAGCCTTCTAGCTCACGGTGTTCCCTATACAGGCCAATCCAAAACTTACAAGCCCAATTCATAGAGATTAGATGATTGGTGAATCTATGCTCATTAATTATCATTCTTATTCATTAATCACATAATATAACTCTTTTAAAACTTCAAATTTTATAAGTTCAATTTATTCAAGTTATTAAGACATCGTTAAAAATACACACAAATCTATACCATTTTTTAAGCCAACTCCCAAGGTGGTGTCAACTTTTTGAACTACCATTTTTGCCCTTTGAGAAAACTAAAATCAAACACTTTCAAATTATTTTATATTATTTGAAATTTGGTTAATTAGCCTATTATTTGAAATTTAATTATTTATCTAACTAAATCCATAAATTTAACTTTTTTTAGATATAAATTTAACCATTAATTTTAAATTCTAATGTAATTTTAAAATAATTAATTTTATATTAATTTCTAATTTTTTATTAATTAAATTATATTTTACTATCATCATTTTGAAATTAGTGTTTTACCCAAAAATGCATGAATTGTGTACGATAAAGGTCTAGTATATATATATATATATATTCAACTATGGTAACATTTTAATACTATCGAGGCATGGGTATCATGGGCAGAGGCACAATAGGTCCAGTGGGGCCATGGGCCTCAATGAGATTTTAGAAAAACTTTCATTAGTTATTGTTTTGTTTGTTTTTGCCATAGATGCTATTGTTTTGTTTGGTTTAAGTAAATGTATTTGTGAGAAAAATTGGCATTGATGGTATAGCTCACTTAATTGGTGGTTACCTTTTGATAAAAAAAACGGGTGGCTTATTACCAATAGAAGTGTGTGAATAACATTTTTATTTTATTTCTAAAGAAAAATTTTATTAGATGAATAATTAATACACCAATTATTCCTCTCTTTTATTTGCCAAGTACTAAATTACTCCTTTTGAACCATTATTAAAACAACCATTTCATTTTATGTATTTGCACATTTACTTTTGAAGAATCAAATTCAAGTCCTACTTCTATTGTTTAGGTAAATAAAACTAACTCATTAATCATTCCACATATAATTTTGAGTCAAAATTTTGAAAATTTTATGTATCAATATATAAATTTTATATTCGATTGATAGTTGAGATTTTTTGTATTTTTTATTGAAATTGAAATTGTATACTGGAACTTTGTTTTTTTTTTAATTTAGAATTGATATTGCGAAATTCACTAGTGATGAGTTTCTGAATGATTATTTGATTATAGATATTGAAAAAATACATAATAAAATCTATTGGTTTTGATGATATTATTGTAAGATTTCAAAATACTGCACCTCTAGTAATAGGTTTTTTCTAAACCATTTTATCTTTATTTTAAAACTATTTTATCTTTATTTTTTTTATTTTTATTTGGAATAAATATTATACATATTAATATTCGATATCGGCCCCAGTGAATGAAAATCCTGGCTCCAACCATGCTGGTTATCACATAGTTTCCTTAAAATAGATTCATTTCTTACCATGATACTTGAGGTTAGTTTGATGTCTATCTCCTAGATGCAGCAGTAACTTCAAGTAGTTTTGAGCACCACAACACTACTTCTCCACGAACTAGAATTGTGTTTGATTTTATCACTTAATAATAACTCAAGTGAAAATACTAATTAAAAAGCTCAAAAATGAAAGCTAACTCAAAAGTGCTCCCTTACACCAACTAATGTTTTTTATATATAGAAAAAGAATTAACAAAATGCAACAAAAGAAAATTAAGTATTGAATAATTAATGTTAGTAAAACAGCTAACTTAGTTATATAAGTTTGATAATTAAATATTAATTAGTAGTTAATTAACACTTAAAATTAATTAACAAAATACATATATGAGTTGCAAATTGAGTTACAAACTCAATTTCATTCAACGATTAAATGTATTTTTAATACATTTTCTAACAATCCCTCATATGAATGAAAATTGAATTACAAAAACTCTAGTGATAAATTCAGGGGTCAATCATCAATATAAAATTGCTAAACCATAAGACTAACAATCTTTCCCTTTTTAATGATGACAAAATCCAACATGTATAAACCACATTTTGCAAGGAAATTTAATATTGAATAGTATATTAATAAGCTTTAGGTGAATTCTTGCAATATTAGATTTAGGTGGATGGATAGATGAATGATGTGGTTAGTCACTAATGTCTTTATATGACTAACAAGCTCCACCTAAATCAGTTACCTGAGGAAAACATAGTAGCAAAAATCATCACAACATATATAAAAAGAATTTCAATAATCATATATGAATAGCTACTTAAAATATAATTTTTTTTGAATAAGGTTGTTCAATAATTTTGCGCCTATAGAAGACAAGCTGAGAGAAGGGAGACTAAGATGGTTCGGGCATGTGCGGCGTAGACCTTTAGATGCACCAGTTAGAAAATTAGAACACCTTAGAGTAGATGTGGGTAAAAAAGGGAGGGGTAGACCTAAGCTAACT
>CAOJBK011695910.1:0-10407 GCA_948294925.1 Codiaeum variegatum
AAAAGCCATAGCAAAATTCTGAGGGACTGAAGAAAGGATATATTTCTCCTGTGTTAGGTCCCTAGTCAGTTAGGACTGTAACTCTAGCTAATTAAATAGAGCTCAATAGTGGAACTATCAAAACTTGTGGTTTTGGAGACTGGATATAGGCCTTGGTGCTGAACTAGTATAAATCCTTATGTTGTTTCTTTTTCAATTGCTTACATTGCAGTAGGTCCCTAATTGAGTGCACTAAAGTGAAAAATATATATTTTGCTAAGGTTTTCTATTAAGCTTCTTATCTATGTTTTAAAAACTCTCATTATCTCATCAATTGGTAAATCTCTCACATTCAAGAAAATACAGTTATGCCCCTACTTATCTCCATTAGGGAACTAATCATAAGCACTGGCTTACTGCTGTAAGTCTCTTTAGGCTGCTAATCAGTACAATAAGATATTTGTGCACTTTGCTTCAATTCTTATCAGTAGCTGATCATTTTTGGTAACCCAAGTTACCTATAGAAAAATTGATAATCAGTACAGCTCAGGCATCTAACATAAGCTGACTGAGTAAGTCACCTTAGAAGAGAAAGAGTTGAAAATTCCAATTCACCCCCCTCTTGGACACTTGATCGCAGTCACATAAATCTATGAGAAAATTAAGTCAAAACCCTAAAACCAGAGTATCGATCCCTAGATTTTTTTATAAATACTGAATTGAACACCCAACAACTAAAAAAAACACGAATTTATATAGCCAAAAAAACACAATTTTATGGCCCATATATCTTTGTACAAGCCCATACAAAATCTTCTAATTAGCTTAGTAAGTGGTACGGGCTTAACGCTCTCATAGGGCCCAATGCAGTGTACATCCCTGCATTGAAGGGGTTCTTCGGTTCAAAGAGGCGTACGCCTCAGTCCCTTACGTACAACCATTTTAGCATTTTGTACCACCCCATATAGGGGACCTTTTTCTTGGAACCTCCAAAAATTGCTCCTTCAATCTATGTCCATTCAGGAACCTCGCCTTTGTCTCCAAATACTCCATTTATGTATAGATTCCTAAAGTTTTCTAAAATCCACTTAACAAACCAATTAAATGCAATTTTTGGATAAAAATTAACTTAAATAAAAGGGGGGAATAGTGAAAATTGCACCCAGAACAACTCCCTCACACTTAAGCCTTTGCTTTTCCTCAAGCAAAACAGAATATTGACAATGCATTGACAACTTAACTATCTCAATCAAGCCATATAAAACCAAATTTTTTTCAACTATTCAAACATATCAAGGTCAAAATTTTCTCAGTTAACTAATTAAATCCTAAACTCAGAAATCAATTTCAACAATCTCAATGATATATAGCATTTTTAAACATCAAAATTTAAGCTAAATAATCGAGCACACTTCTTTAATGAAACAAAGTTAAAACTAGGAAAATAAAGATTTTCATGCTTAGGAACCAACTCAACTTTTTTAAAACAACATACATGTCATGCAAATTTTAAACTTCAAGTTCATGCACATTTTTCTTTCTTTCTTTTTTATTCACTCCAAGGAGCCCGACTTAACTTATTATGTCATTAGCTTTTTGACACAAAGGTAAACACATTGTGGTACCGACCCTCGGTTACTCAGCTAATCCCAAACATCAGTTGGCTACTAGCATTATTCATAATTCCTTTAATTTTATTATACTTTGTGCAAAATAGGAACCAACAGAATATTAAATTATTTTCAAAGCTCCTTGCTTATTTAGTGCAAACTTTTTATTTATTCACAATCCACACATGTTATCGCAAAAAGATATCATTAAATTCCTAAGATTACTAAAGATATTTGCCAAAACTTTATCCATGCACATAGAATCCACAATGCTAAAAAATTTGACAATATTTGAATTTCAACTATGCCATAATATCAAAGAAACTCTTTACTTTAAAATTTCCAAACTCAAAACTTAGTCACCAACTAAGAAAACCAAGACAATGACCTATAAGAACAATCGATTTTCAAAACAATTTTGACAGAAACATAACTTAATCAAAATTATCAATATAATATCAAAACTTATTTTTGCTTGGTTCCAAACATACAACAATTCAAGGAATATAACATCAAACAATAAGCATAAGCAATCCACACCCCCCCCTCCCCCTCTACACTTATTGCACACATTGCCCCTAATGTGTTGAAAAAGAAAAATTAACAGCACAAAAGAAAGGGGAAAAAGAAAAACTGCCCTGAAAAGTTGAATTGTTGCAAAATGGCTCCAAGGTTGAGCCTAGAAATATCAATGTGTAACATTTACCACAAAAAGCTCACTAAACAAACTATTATAATTATACAGTTATCCATAAAAAGAAAAAGAAAAAAATGAAAACTGAAAATAAATCTTAAGTACAATATTCCATAATTAAAAAAAAAAAGAAAAATATAGAAGGAAAAGAAAAGAAAAGAAAATAACTATCATGAGATAACATGGCCATCAGTGGCCAACAGATCAATCATCATCCAAGGAGATCTCCTCAACATCATCACCATCATCATCATCACTAAACTCAGACTCCGCAACCGTTAAATCATCATCTTTAGACCCAGAGTCTGAATAAATCTTGTATCGACGTATGGACATGGGTGGTGGTCTAGGTGGAGTATATCCTTGCTCCCTCCAGTATGTCATCAAGGAGTTAATAGTCCACTCCATATAGTCCTGGTTCCTTCTCAGTAGGTGGAACATCTACTCTTGGTACTTAGTCATATGGCACTCTTGACTTTCTATACGATCGACTTGTCACTCCAGAGGTATGGATTTTCTCACATTCTCCCCTTAATCCTTATACATACCACTAGGTAAGCAATTCTAGTTGAGGAAATCAAAAGCATACCGTCCCACATAGGTTGGAGGGTTCGGCTAAGGTACCGAGGTGGAAGGTCTAGCTGTAGAGGATGAGGAAGGTGCATCAGAAGGTAGTGGTGGCATAGGCTACTGAGGAGCATTCTGAAGTGCCAAATCATAAATGAAAGAAGGTGGAGGTGGTGGCTCAAGAACAACATAACCACGATCCAAATTTCGGACTCAAAATCAAGAAAAGCTAGAGAACCATCTAGTGTCATAGTCGAAATCCCATCAAATACCTCCAACTTGTGGGCCAAATGGCTAATGTAAGCCCCTCTAGCTAGATGTCCATCATTTTTTCGTGCTTACTTCTTGGAAAACATGAGGAGCAAGTAAGTCACTGATGTACCTAAATTTGAATATATTTTCTTGAGCAATTTATGGTAAATATCTACTAACTATTAGAGATTAATGCTAAGCTATTTTATTTATTTTAGTTATTTTCATTTTGTTCAATTTTATAGTTTCTTTTAGTGTTTTGTAGTTTTTTATAGTATTTTTAGGTTAAAGTGGAGAAGAATAGTGTTTAATTGAATGTCTTTAATTGATTTTGTGCTTAAAGCTAGAGTTTACTTGATCATTAAATTCTAGATCTTAGAGTTTACTTCAAAATTATGGAGGTTAAGACTTAAAATCAGAACATGGAATCAATTAACTTAGGGTAAGTAATATTTAGGGATAAGATTACTCTTAAGAGACATGAAAACTAATTTTCAAATTACTTAATGGGTTCTTTTTATTGTCTAGTATCACAGGAGTAGTTATTAGGAATAGATTGAATATTGGTAACCTAACTCGGGAGAGCCTTTTATCTAGCTAAGGGAAATTAGATCTAGCATTCAAGTGAGAAGAGAGAATCTAGGAAGTAAGTTTAAGAACAATAATGAGTTGTGCAATGAACCCTAAGTCCTAGGTGTTTGTTATCATTTAATTTTCTTTATTGTTTACAATTGTTTATTTATTTTTAGTTTTTAATTTCAATTCTCGATTTGATAATCATCGTCTAAATAACAGTTAAAGCATTAATTTGGTACTTTCCATCCTTCCCTTGAGAGATGATACGCTTATACTCATTACTAGCTATAGGAATAATTTGTGCACTTGCAGATTTACCCTATCAAATTTTTGTCGCTGATGTCGACAGTGATAAGATTGTAAATTTGGACATTTTTATTTTTATTTTTTTTGTTATTTAATCTTTCTTTTCTAGAACCTTGTGCACAGGTAGTTTTGGAGTTGTATGACCAATGATAAGAACGCACAGAGTTGCATACAACCCTAAAATTGAAAGCACTTGTAGGCAACTGAATAGAATGAGAAAGGAGAGGTTAAGGAAAGAACAGGAAGAGGTAGAGGTAGGAAGTATATTTGATCCCATCTATTCAAAAGACGATGATCAAAGAGAAGAAGATGTAGCAATGGCTGAGGAAAAGACTTTGATGGATTATGCTTTTCCTTCTTCAGTAGCCTTACCTAACATCTCAAAGCTAGCTATAACTGTAAATAACTTTGAGTTGAAGCCAACTCTTATCTAGATGGTTCAACAGTCCCAATTCGGAGGAGGAATTATAGAGGATGATAATGCACATCTTTCCAACTTTTTTAAATTTGTGACACAATTAAGGTGAATGGTGCAATTGATGATGATATCCATTTGAGGCTTTTCCCATTCACACTAAAGGATAAAGCAAAAGTTTGGTTATAATCATACGCACCAGGGTCTTTCATAACTTGAGAAGGGTTGACCAAAGCTCTCCTAGCTAAGTATTTTCCACTTGGAAAGATAATAAGGTTGGGTAATGAGATCACAAATTTTGCCACATATGAGGGGGGACACTTTTTAAAGCATGGGAAAGATACAAGGAGCTATACATAAAATGTCCACACCATGGGATTCCTGATTGGATGATCATTGATTCATTTTTTAATGGGTTGACACCCCAAATGTGGAGTACTATTGATGCAACAGTCGAAGGTAACTTTATGAGAAAGAAAGAGGATGAAGCTTTAGAGCTACTAGAAGAGATGGCCACAAATAGTTATCACTGGGCCAATGAGAGGGGTCCAACAAGGAGAGTAGCTGGTATATATGAAGTGGACAGTGTGGTAATACTCACTTCAAAGATAGATGCCTTGACTAAGGCATTGGAAAGAGCTGGAGTCTTTAGGAATCAATGGCCTATGATCATTTGTGAAAGCTGTAGGGGAGGACATTCAACCAATGAATGTCATAGTTATGAACAATTGAGCTACATCAACAATCCTCTATATCAACAAGACAATCCATTCTCCAACACCTATAATTCGAGTTAGAGAAATCACCCAAATTTGTCATGGGGAGGTCAGAATAACCAAAGACAAGGTTATCAAAGGAATTATCAGCAGAGAAACTAGCAACCTGCTCCTACCCACAAAGAGAGCAAGTCATCATTGGAAGCTTCACTTGAGAAGTTTATTGGGGCTTATTATGAGTGGTTTGAAAAGATTGAGAAGTAGTATAATAAATTGGATAAAAAAAAAAGTAAACCAGTTGGTTTCTCATATTGGGCTGTTAACTAACTCCTTCAATGCTAGACCTCAAGGAGCTTCACTTAGAAAACTTGAAGTAAATATGAGGGAGCATTACAATGCTATCTCATTAAGGAGCAGTAGGATTTGGATGATATTAGCCCAAGGCAAGTGAAAGAGGCCTTAAAGGAAGTTGAAATGTCTAGCATTCAGAAAGATATTAAAGAGGCTGAGATTAAGAAAGACAAGTATGTACCACCACCTCCTTATGTGCCACCAGTTCCATTTCTACAAAGGTTGAAGAATTTTGGAAGAGTGGTTGAAGAGAAAAGCAAAGAAGTTCCACATGTGGTGAATTCAGAAGGATAGGAAAAGAACAAAGTAAAGGTCAAGAAAGATGAGGTGGAGAATCCTCACATTGAGAAGCAAGATGCTCCACCATTTCCTTTTCCTCGGAGGCTCAAGAAGTAGAAATTTGAGAAGGAATATGAAAGATTTTTAGATTTGTTCAAGCAACTTTGAATCACCATTCCATTTGCAGAGGCCTTAACTCAAATGCCAAAGTATGCAAAATTTTGATGCTTGCTAAAAAGAGAAAGATGGTAGACAATATAGTGGTAGCACTTACTGAGGAGTGTAGCGTCATCATTCAAAATAAGCTCCCATAGAAGCTTAAGGACCCATGTAGTTTTTCCATACCTTGTTTTACTGGTGTTAATAAATTTGAAAAGCTTTATGTGATTTAGGGGCTAGTGTTAGCATTATTCCCCTATTTGCTTGTGAGACATTGGGGTTAAGTCCATTGACTCTAACCACAATGACCTTGCAATTAGCTGATCGTTCTGTGAAGTTCCTATAGGTATTTTAAAGAATGTTGTGCTTAAAGTTGGTAAGTTTCTCATATCTGTAGACTTCGTTGTGCTTGATATAGAAGAGGATGTGGAAATTCCTGTTATCTTAGGAAGGCCATTCTTGGCAGCTGCTCGTTCACTAATTGATATGGAGGAAGGGATAATAACCTTAAGAGTGCGAGATGAGGTTGAGGTATTTAAGATAGCAAAATCATCCAAAACTCCCACATCTTCTATGAATGGTGGATTTTTCATTTAAAAAATCCATGAATGATGATCATAAGAAGGTAGGAAAGGTGTCGTGAGTTTAAGAGTCACCAATGTCCAGCTAAACGATGTTAAAGAAGCGTTTATTAGGAGGCAATCCAATTTTTAAAATTTTATTTAGTTAATTTTTGTGATTTTTTATTTCTTTATGAATTTTTACTCATAGTTTTTGTATGATTTTCATTATTTTATGAGTGTTGAGTATTTGAGATTCAAAAAAAATGATTTGGAGTTTATCTTGGAGGTTAGTACAGAGTAATTGAGAAATTTGACACAGACTGTGCAATAAAAAAGGTTACTGCTTTAAGTGCAAGAGAATAACGCACAATCTAACAAAGAAATTTGACATAAGCTGTGCAAAAAAAAGGTTACTGGCCTAGAAGAGAATGCAAAATTAATTATGCCAAGTCGTGTTGCACAGCCTATCTTCTGCTAACAAAGTTGTAAGTGTAAATTATTTTTTTTTTTTAATTTTATTTTCCTTTATCCTTTTGTGATTTTAAATATAAAAAATTAAAAAATAATAATAATTTCAGAATCTCCAAACAGAGGACGTGCATTCTCGTCCTCTTCTTCTTCCTTTCTTCCCCAATCATGCAAACCCTCGCCACCACCTTCATAACCATCATTCAGCCGCTGGCCTCTATCCATCCCAGTCGTCCACTCCTCACTAGTTGCAACATCATCTCAACCCGTCCTCAACCTTCACCAAAACTGACCAGGAAAACGAACCAAGCTCCCAACTTTCCCCTTCTCGATTCGTCAGTAACTACTAACTCGAGACCAGAGATCAACCCATTTTCTTTGTGCCTTAACCCGTTTTCTATTCTACCATATCCGAACCCAATTCCTTTCTCCACAGACCCGTTAACCAACCCTTCAAGCCAAAAACCCAACCCGTCTTCTTTGTATTTCAAACCAGTCTAACAACCTAGACCCGACCCAAAGCCCCAAAATGACCTTTCTCAATCCCACGTGGCAAATATGACCAGAACTTAGAGCTAATCTCTCTATTCAAAGTTTGAGTAGAAAATTGAATTAAAAAAAAAATTACTCAAGAGAATTCAATTGTTATTATTTTCACGCACTAATTTTGGCACAACATAATGAAATTTTTGAATGGAGATAATTTTGTAATTCAAGGATTGAGAAAATTGACATTATTTTTTTACCATTGTAGGAGAACCGTAAACATTGAAGATAATGTTTAGTCTAAGTTTGGAAGAATTTTAGAATATTTTTGTGTTTTGTGATTGTGCAATGGCAGTAATTTCTAAATTTTAGTGAATTTGTATTCATAATTTGCTCTTAAAATAATTTTATTTTTTTGTACTCACATATTGAATTAAGTTGAGAAAAATTATGATGGTCATGTTCATAATGAGAATTGTCTATTTTGAGTTTACTGAAAATTGAATTCTTAAAAAATGTTAAGTTTGGCATATGTAAATAATTGATTATTTAGAAATTGTATATGCTTGCTTAGAGAGAGTTTCTATAACGTTTTTATCCTAAGTTATCTTGATTATCTTATAACAGTGCATTTGAACCCATTGAAGCGAAATTTTATATTCATTGTGGCAAAAGGATATGATTCAGGCATTCTTTATGTAGCCAAAATCATATATCCACATTGTGTTTAATTTTTCCTTTGTTCTACCCCTTTGGGCCAAAAATTTAATTTTTAGCTTACTTTTCTTTATTTATATTAAAACTCATGTTTTTCCTTCCTATTTTTATGAGATTATTTTGCCAAGTGGATTTTGAGTGACATTGATATTTAATAGTGGAAAAAGACAATATTTAGTTTTGAACTACCTATACTTTACTTTTAATTTGGGAGTAGTTCAAAATGAAGTTTGAGGGAATTAAGCCAAAAATACCATGTGTACTTCATTGAAATTGATACAATCTCCATGAAAAAAAAAAGAAAAAAAGTGAATAAAGTGAAGGAGATTGTAGTGTATAGTATTATTTGAGTTGTGTAAATGATTAATGCCCCATTATGAATTTTTAGTCATTTATATGCACAATGTTTTATATTTCCCATGTCACTTAGTGTGTTTACTTAGAAAATTTTCTCATATATTTGTTCATTTAGCCTTTTCTTTGTTTACCCATTACCCTTTAAGCCCCATTATAAGCCTATTAAAAGTCTTTTTTATCCTTTTAAATTAATGAATATCATTAGTGGAGATGGGTTGTTTGTGGTGCATATGAGATAGTTGAGTTTACTTTATATTTTTAGAGATTTTCTAAGATGAATTTGAGTGTATATGCCTATATAAAATGCAATAGTTTTTTTATAATTGATGAATTGCATTATCAAACTAGGAAAATGATTTTAGACTTGAAGAAGACAAAGCTTTCATCATGATCACTTAAGGTTTTTTATTAATGAATTATGTGGGTATGAATTTCCTTAATCTTGAGATATTTTACTTAAGGACAAGCAAAAAGTTAAGCTTGTGGGAATTTCACGTACCTAAATTTGGATGTATTTTCTTGAGCAACTTATGGTAAATATTAACTAAATTTTAGAGATTAATGCCAAGTTGTTTTATTTATTTTAGTTATTTTGATTTTGTTCAATTTTATGTTTGCTTTTAATGTTTTAGAGTTTTTGATAGTATTTTTAGGTTAAAGTGGAGAAGAACGGTATTTGAAGATTGATTGATAAAGCTTGCAATCATGGAGTTAAAATTTGAAGCTTTTTAGAGGAAAAAATGAGTGAAAAAGAGAGCTTTTTAGATGTGCACAAGCGTGCTGAAAAATCTGTACAAACTATACAAGGAAATTTGAAGTTGTCTAAATTGTAAAAGAAATTCTACACAGGCTGTGCATAATTGCACTTACAAATTTTACAAGTTTTTCCTCCTATTTTCAGCTTTAGAGGAGTATTTTTAGTAATGAGAAATCCCTAGAAAAACTCTAAAAAGTAAGGATTAATGGGAGCCTCCATCATCTTAATCAAAACACTAATGCATGCCTCCACACCATCGATAATATAGATTCTTAGAAGATTAGGATTTGCAATTTCTTCACCCCAACCTTCAAGAGTTTTTATTCTTTGAAATTTAATATAGTTTTATTTTATTTTATTTATTTTATACAATTTGTTTTATTTATGACTATGTTTGGAATATTTGTTAGATTTGATTTGATTTTTTATTCTAAACATGAGTGGCTAAATCCTTAATCTAGGATTTGGGATGTAGTTGCTACAATGAACTATTGTTCTTGATTTATTTAATAGATTTGAACTTTTCAATTGAATGTCTTTAGTTGATTTTGTGCATAAAGCTAGAGTTTACTTGATCATTAAATTCTAGATCTTAGAGTTTACTTCAAAATTACGGAGGTTGAGACATAAACTTTTGATATGGAATAATTAACTTAGGATACGTAATACTTAAGGATAAGATTACTCTTAAGAGACATCAAAACTAATTTTTGAATTCCTTAATGAGTTCTTTCTATTGTCTAGTATAACAGGAGTAGTTATTAGGAATATATTGAATATTGGTCAACTAACTGGGGAGAGCTTTTTATCCAGCTAAGGGAAATTAGGTCTAGCATTCAAGTGAAAAGAGAGAATATAGGAAGTAAGTTTAAGAATAATAATGTGTTGCACAATGAACCCCAAGTCCTAGGTGTTCGTTATCATTTGATTTTCTTTATTGTTTACAATTTCTTGTTTAGTTTTAGTTTTTAATTTCAATTCTCGACTTGATAATCATTGTCTAAATAATAGTTAAAGCGTTAATTTGGTACTTGCCATCCTTCCCTTGAGGGACGATAATCTTATACTCATTACTAGCTATAGGAACAATCTGTGCACTTGTATATTTATACTATAAGTCACATTTTGTTGCATACCTTCCCTCATGTTTCTTAA
>CAOJBK011696304.1:0-10593 GCA_948294925.1 Codiaeum variegatum
AAAGACCCTTGGGCAAATCACTGTCTTTATCGCTTTATGAGTTTGTCATGTGCATTTTATCATGTTCATGCATCCATATTGTATACATGTTCATGCAAAAAAGAAAACTAAATTTTGACCAAAATCACATAATTTTCAAGCCAAAAGATGTTACATAAAAATGGTAAAAAAATGTTTTTCTCATAAAATGTTTTTCGGATCTCGAATTCCTGAACCCCTTTAGTTCCAAAAAGAACAACTTTTCCAATTGGAAAGAAAATATTATTTTTCTAAAATAGAGTTTATTTTTAAAAGGTTTCTTAATCACCTATGAAAATCTTTTTTCTTAAAGATTAGGTAACGAATTTGAACAGTAATCACACAATGTGCATGCCAACAGACACATAAGGATGCACAAATGTGGGAACCCGCCCAAAATCCGCGATGCCATGCGCAATCTGACTCCTAGCAGTCGGTTTCCTTGGGTTTAATTCCAAAGCTCATAGGCGGTTGTGGGGAAATCCTTTGGACCAGTCGGATGAGGCCTGTGACTCCACTGGGAATGTTTGGAAAACTGGCAAAAACCTTAAGTGGATTATTTTCTGCAAAATAACTTTTGGCTTGACATTATGTGAAAGTAGGTTTCATGTATCACTTAATATGCTTTTGTATACTAGGAAAATTGGGATAGAGAGTAACATTGAGTGAGCTTCCTTCCTTAGGACTGCTTCACCGATAGTGAAATCATCCAACTTCGAGGTGTGCCCTTTGATTCTTTCGGTTTGGATAACGCGTACTACTAAACCCACCGAAGCCTCCATGGTTCACATGTGGTTAGGTATATCACACCTTCAGTCGTTGGGAAACTGCTAAACCACCTAACCATCATGTAATGATTAGAGTTGGCCCTAGGTCCCGTGTACTATACTAACTCTTATATTACTATCATCATGAAACCTTTTTCACTCATGCATCATGACATCCAAAAGTCTAAAGTTGGATAAAGTGCATTGTTCCAGATAATACCCTAAAATCTTTTAAACACCTATCTTTCTTACAATATTACCTGCTTGATGCTGGATTTACCCTTTCAAAAGAGCTGGTACTTAATTCCTTTTTCCTTTTTTCCAAAGGTCATCATGCCTACTGGAGATATCCCACCTACCAACGCTGCTACTGATGCCAGAGCCACTGGTATTCCTATTGCTCTATATGCACCTACTGACATTACTGGCATACTCACTACAATCATGTAAAGGTAAGAAGAAGCTATAAAAACTCAATATGAGACCTTCACTGCCATAATGCAAAGCCAAGAGCAAGCCATCTTGGGCAAAGTACAAGCCATGCTGACTCAATTTGGGATCCAGCCCACTAATCATGCCTCTACCTTTTCCAACTCTGGCAAGGAAGTTTTAGTTGATGAAGTAATAGTTCTTAATCCATAACTTGGCCATGGAAACATCACCATAGCTACCCCTACTGTGGATCCTTTCCCAAAAGGGGTTAAAGACCATCCACTCCTTAAAATTATTGCGAAAAAGTATAAGGAAATGGAGAAGAGTTTACAAGCCCTCAAGAAGAAAGAGAAGGTCCTGGACGTGAAGGCATTGATTCCCTTCCCCAAAGCGAGACTTCCACCCAAGTTCCAAATGCTACATTTTGAGAAGTTCAAAGGCACTTCTTGCCCTGAGACTCATTTGAGGATCTATGATGGGACACTCTGCCCTTTGGGAGTGGAAGGCGAGCTCCTTGCTAAACTCTTCCAACAGTCACTTACTGATGCGGCTTTGACTTGGTTTGTACAACTAGAAAATTTTAAGAAATAGACATGGGAATCTTGAAACAATATGTGTTGAATTTATAAAATAGTATTCCTATAAATTAAGAAGTAGACATTAAAAGGAGGGATCTTGAAACAATGAAACAACAAACAAAAGAAACCTTCTTTGCTTTTATTGCTAGATGGATGGAGAAAGCTCCCAGATGATGAATAGACCAACTAATCTTGAGAAAATTGACATAGTGGTCAAAAACTTGCTGCCTGTGTTTCGAGATAGAATGATAACACATTATTTCCCTGACTTTAAAGCCTTAGTGCCATATTGAAATAGTTAAAGAAGACTCAAGCTAACATCTCCATCTGGAATTTACTCATGTCTTCATATCCTCATTGCTAAGCTCTTTGCAAGGTGCTGAGCCAAACCCAGACATCTTCTGACATCTCTCCCGACACTCTAATTGCATCAATCACCAGTTTAACTAAGGGAACATCTATCTCTTTCTCTGAAAATGAAATCCCACCTGGGATTCCACACAATGATGTTTTATACATTACTATCATTATAAGGGAGGAGACTATCCCAACGATTTTGGTTGATATATGAGTGTGTACTAAATGTCTTCCCTTTGAAAGTTGCAAGCTTCTTGGAGTTAAGTGCTACAGATTTCACCCATTTTGATCAAATTGTACGGATTTATGATAATTCCAAGAGAGAATTTTTGGGGGTGTTAACTCTGATAGTCACTATAGGCCCAACCATTTTCAAAGTACCATTCCGAATCATAGATGTACCATCTTGCTTCAACCTGCTTCTGGGTAGGCCTTGGATTCATCAAGCCAATGTTGTGCCATCTACTTTGCATCAAAGAGTCAAGTTACCATTGAAGAGTGGTATTGTTATAATTAAGGCTGGTACGTCTGGAAAATATGAAGTCCTAAACACTATGCCTATCATGGAAATACAACCCGAGTTGTAGGCATATCCTTTAACTAGTTTCTCGTTTGTTAAGTTCATTCATACTATTGAGAATCTAAAGAGTCACTTTTCTTAGACTTTGATCTATATTACAATCTGATGATTAGAAACATTCTGAAACATATGGCTTATTTTCCTGGTATGTTCATGGGTAAGAACCAATAAGGAGTTGAGTCCTTCAGTGAAATCAAGTTTTTCACTCCTCTATTTAGCTTGGGTTATGAACCTACTGATAATGAAATTGAGGAAGAGAAAGCTAAAGCCAGAGAAAGATATGCAATCATTAAGTAAGGGGGTAAAGTTGACATCTTCTTGAGACTTTATTTTAGAACATTGAATGGATATTTTATCAAAGAGGGAGAGGCAGTTCCTTACTGTGCATTCCTGGAACCATGGATATGCCCTGTCACCAGCGTTAAAATTCTTAGGTTTGAGCTATTCTTTGATGTGAAGCTAACCACTGAAGACTGCCAGCCCCTATACTTCCTAGAAAAAGAGTATGAGGAGAACATGGAAGCAAGCCTCTATGGCGACATAGCTTTTCTCATTAATAAGGAGGAGAAATCTTAGCTTTCCACTTTAATCAAGCCTGATAATGGAAAGATGAAGAACTGGCATTTTGATGAAAGTCCTTTTGAGGTTACTGAATCTGAATAAAAAATCGAGTCTAAGTCCAGTTCTGAATCTGAGTTTGAGTCAAGTACTAGTTTCAAGTCCTCTTCTTCTGAGTCTGATGCTGATTTAAAAGGTCCTTCGGGTTTTAATTATGAATATTATGTAACTTTGGACCTTTCTCCAATTTCCATCAATAAAACTTCCATCTTGCTATGAGCCTGTCTCTTTATTTTCTTTTGATATTCCAATTGAAGAATCTGACCTTAATCAAACAGAAAAAGAGAATAAAATAATTAACAAATTTAAGATATAGTTAAAGAGTCCACAAACACTGGCACTCATGACATGCCTAAAGACACATACATTGCATCTTCATGCTTAAACAAATAGGACACTGAGTCTGTAATTAGAAGATTCGAAGACTGCTTAGCCTGGAAGCCCAGTGACATGACCGAAATGGATCCTAGCATCGCTGTCCATAAGATTCCAACCTATCCAGACTGCAAGCCTATCAAGTAAAAGCTCAGACACATGAAGCATGCATGGTCTATTTTGATCAAGGAGGAGGTAGCCAAACAACTCTATCACTAATTCATAGAGCTGATCAAGTATCCATCCTGGTTGGCTAACAATGTCCCAGTACCGAAGAAGAACATCAAAGTTAGAATGTGTGTGGATTATCGAGACTTAAATAATGAATGCCCTAAGGATGGTTTTCCACTACCCCACATAGACCTCTTGATCGATGTACTAGCAAGTTTAGAGATGGTTTCCTTAACTGATATAGCCGTAGGGTACAATCAGATCCTAGTCCACCCTCCAGACATGGAAAATACAACTTTAATTATAGAATGGGGCACCTACTGTTACAACGTAATTACATTTGGGTTAAAGAATGATGAAGCCACCTATCAGAGAATGGCTACTATAATTTTCCATGACTTAATGTATAAAGAAGTGAAAGTTTACGTTGATGACATGGCCATTAAGGGTGCTACCCCTGAACAGCATCTACAAGCACTAGAGAAGTTCTTCCTTAGACTTCAACAATACAATCTCAAGCTAAATCCCCATAAATACATATTTGGAGTCTCATTTGGAGTATTCTTGGGTTACATGGTTAGCAAGAAAGGCATCGAAGTGGATCTATCCAAATCTAAAGCTATACTTGATATGCCACCTCCTAAAATTGAAAAGGAGATAAGAGGCTTTCTGGGCCACCTATAATACATAAGTCGAGTCATCCAATAGTTAGTAGATACTTATAGACTGATATTCAACCTACTCAAAAAGAATTCCTCTAAACAGTGGAATGAAGAATATCAGAAAGCTTTCGAACAGATAAAGGATTATCTTTTGAGTATGCCAATCTTACAACCTCCTAGGCCTGGTCAACCTCTATTACTCTACTTTACTGTTATTGAAGAAGCTATGAGGGCTATGCTGGCATAAAAGGCCCCAGACTTGCATAAAGAGAATGCCATTTATTACTTGAGTAAAAGGATGCTAACTCATGAACTCAAGTACAAATACATCCAGAAACTTAGCCTAGCTCTGGTATGGGTCTACGATAAACTGAGGCATTATCTAGGGTCATACATCACACATGTCCTCACTAATCATAGTCCTCTTTAATATCTTATTGAAAAGACTATCCTAGATAGCAAAATAGCTAGATGGATGGCAGTCTTGGCAGCCTATAACCTTAAGTACATTCAGCGAAAGTCCATCAAGGGTAGTGTTATCACTGATCAACTGGCTACTGCCCCAACTGACGATTAATGGGAAAACATGAGTTTCTTGACGAAGACATCCTTTTCCTTCAAATTGAAACATGGAAGCTGTACTTAAATAAAGCTATAAATGACAAAGGATTTGGTGATGGATTAGTGTTCCTTACACCTACCAGTAAAGGCTTACTCCTAGCAATCAAATTGAATTTTGAGGTAACTAATAACAAAGCCGAATACGAAGCATGTGTATATGGATTAGAATCAGCTCTCTAGATTGGCATCAGAAACTTAGAAGTCTACGATGAGTCCAACCTCATTGTCTTACAAGCCTTGGAAAAGTGGAAAATCAGAGAGGAGTGTCTGGTTCCTTACCATAAGTGCCTCGAGAAGTTGGCCAATACCTTTGATAATTTGTCATTCCATTACCTCCTAAGAACTCAGAACAGATTCACCAACGCATTGGAAACTCTTGCATCTATGATTGAAAATACAAGATGGGTTCATTATCCATCCTATTTTGATAAGCATCAAGTGCCAACTGAGTTTTTAGACATATTGCATGGGCATCCATGTTAAAGAGAAACCATGGTACTGAGAAATCTACCTCTACCTCACCAACAGTGAATATCCTGAAGGTGTATCTAAATCAGAAAGGAGAACCATTAGACAACTGGCTAGTGGTTACGTCCCTAAAGGTGACATCCTCTACAAAAAGACAACGAATGACATTCTTCTTAAATGTGTCTTAGATGAAGAGGCCAACACAATTATGGAATAAATCCATGGTGGGACAAATGGAACCCACATGAATAATTGGGAATTAGCTAGAAAAATCATGAATCAAGGCTACATTTGGCTGATTATGAATGGGACTATGCACAGTATGCTCGAAGGTGCCCAAAGTGTCAAGTGTACTCTAAGCTCCAGAAGTTGCCATCCTTCCCACTCAATCCTATTACTACTCCATGTCACTCTTCTATTTGGGGCATTGATATCATTGGTAAAATCTCACCGAAATCCTTTGCTAGTCAATACATCTTAGTGGCCATAGACTACTTCACCAAATGGGTTAAAGCTGCACGTTATCAAGTGCTAGACTCCAAGAAAATGGATCAATTCAAAACAAACATCATCTCAAGGTATGGTCTCCCCCATGAGATCATATCAGACGATGGCTCTAACTTCCAAAAAGAGGTAGTCACTCTCCTAAAGAAGGAAAACATTAAGCATCACAGATCTTCCCCATACAGACCTCAGACTAATGGCGCAGTTGAAGCCACTAATAAAGCACTAAAAGGCATGCTTCAGAAGATGATCACTAATCGTAAATTTTAACACCTACATCTGTGAAGTGCCCTCCTTGGGTATAGAACCACATATAAGTCAGCTACCAGAGTTACACTCTATAGAATGGAAGTAGTCCTTCTCATAGAATTAGAAATTCGGGCAGCCAGAGTTCTCCAAGAAGCTCAGATCTCTGAACTCGATTGGCAACAGACCTATTACAATTAACTCAATGCTATTGATGAGAAAAGGATGGAAGCACTCCACCACACATAAAACTTTCATATCAGACTTACAAAGCACTTTAATAAATGGGTTCAGAGTCATAATCTTTAGGAAGGTGACTTAGACCTTAAAGAGATCAGGTAAGTTGTGCAAGACCCTTAAGGGAAATTCAGACCTCCTTGGAATGGTCCATTTATCATAAAAAAGATCATGCCAGATAGAGGTGTTATACTGATGGATGTCGACGGCAATGAGTTCAACCATCCAACCAACCTTAATCAACTCAAGAAGTAATTCATGTAGTGTTCTTATTGTATGAGCATGCATTCAAGCATCATTACCAAATAAGAACTACGTGGACTTAATTCTCCAAAATATATCATGTACTTTAATTTTCAAAATATCATTTGTAAGGAGATGCGTACACAGCCTGTAGAGGCACGATCCAAATCATTTAATAAAGATCAAATGTTTCATTCTCATTCTCACTTGGGCTTTTTAACATTGCATGAAAGAGTTAAAAAGAACAAATAAATAAAAATAAAAAAAAAGAATGAAACCCGCTAAGCTAAAACCCAAATAGGCAGCTTAGGAAAAATTTAGGGTATAGCCTACTAGACTAAAAACCAAAAAGGCGGTCTAGGCAACAATCAAGACAGCTCGCTAAGTTGGAAACCCAAAAAGGGAGGCTTAGGGAAAAGTAAGTGTTTAATAAAATAAAAAATGTTTATTGAGGTCTTATTTATATTTTGGAATACCCAAAATAAGGCATTGAAACAAAAAAGCAAAATAAAATAAAACAAAGTTTTATTTTTTCTAAAGTCTAGACTCAGACTTAATCTTCTATTTCAGTCAGGAGAGCATATCACTTGGCCTTCTCCTTTGGCTAATAAGTTTCAATCCACTACTTAAGGTACTATGCAGACTTGCCATGATCATCACCAGGAATCACCATGGCCCTTAAATAGTCTCTGATCTAATGAGAGAGAATAGCCTTAGCCACTCTGTCATTCACTATGGTCACCTCAAACAAAGGGCCATCTGAGAGCACTTCCTGATCATGTCCTATCTGATGAAGGACTCTAGTAGCTTGATACCAAGTCACAAACTGAAAACCAAGCAGATACACATGCTTGAAACCTTGAATCCTTGGGATGAACCACTTAACAGTGTGCCAATCAGACTTTCTATAGCAAATCTAAAGGACTCGGGTCCAACCGCCAACTAATCCATTCCTTCTTAAAGCCAAAGTTAATGGCAATCTTCCTACTATGATACCAAGCAGTAGAGTATTCTGGTCTATTAGGCCCAGGAACGATCTTGAGATGGTCCCTCAGCCAAATCTAAAGGCAAAAACTTCAGTCAGAAAAGACTTAAAGCATGCTAAAATAGATAAGCAAGAAAAGGATCTAAGTACCTAGAGTAAAAGTGGACTAATAATCCAAGGCTCCCTAGAGCTATAGTAGTAAAGGCTCAGCAGTGTCTCAGCCAAAATCATACCCACAATTGACTTACCTTCACCCATTTGGAATATCAAGTCATCTATTCTCGCATCCCCAAATCCAGTTGAGCACATGAAAATATAGCATGCAGTCAGTGCAAAAGCATAGGCTGTCAATCTTTGAGCCATCCAAATGGATTCATCCTTTGATTCCTCCCAAAACATAAAGGCCAACGTAGGCAGGTCAGCCAAATCATCTTTCACCAAACCTAAAGCAACCTCTGTGCTCAAATCCAAAAGCCTCTTGAACGAGTTAAAATAGCCCATCTACTTAGCTGGAATAGTTAGAATGGCCTTGTGGTTTGTACCAACCAAAAAGGAAAACTCCTCAAAAGTCGGACACATCTCATCCATACCATCCCCAAAGAGGAACACATGATCAATAGGATCTCAAAACCATATAAAAACATTAAAAAAATTCCAATCAATATTAAGACCCCGAAGAGTTGGTAAAGCAGACATACCATACTTTTTGAGGTTGATTCTCTGCACTATGTTCAGTTTTACACATGATTCATGCATCACATGGCTGATAAAGAGCTTTATGTTATGGGAAAAAAGAAAAGAAACTAACTTTTTCTATAAAATAATTTCACTCCCCAGTGATTTTTTGATTCAAAAATCATTTTTTATACCTCTATTTATAGTGGCATGCAAATAGAGGCAAAAAAAATTGAGTTTGAAAGGTTGGACACAGAAAACGAGACAAAACACATGTGTTTCAACCAAAACACATGTGTACGCATGTGTTTGTACTAAAACACATGAGTGAGTGGCCAAACGCACGCATTGCCTGCCATGTGGCATGCGTTGGCCCGCCCGTCAAAACGATCCATTTTGACTCAATTCAATTTTGTTTTCGCTTGATTTTTGATCCAAAATATTTTCAAATCAAATTTTCTAAGAAAAACCTTTCAAAAAAATTAGAAAATCATAAAAATTAAATGAAAAGACACTAAATTTTTCATTAAAAAATTATATTCGAAATAAAAAATAGAAATTGAATTGTTTTTACAACAAATGCCCATAATTGGGTCTCCAAAATAGCTTACATATAGACATAGGTCATTCATCATCCTCTGGCTCAAGATCCTCAGCCTCATCCTCCTCAAGGGGATTAGCTCGTGCACCATATCATCAAACGACCCTTAGATCTCGCCGACTCCTCAGAATGCTAATCTCCGAAAGCAAGGTGCCCAAATGATACATCGTTGTTTGAAATTTGTCTACACTAAGACCATATAGTAGACCGGGAACCTATAAGGGTCAGACAGAAATCATACACTGTTAAAATAACTAGCTACTACTGAGACAAAGGCCAATAGAACATACCATCTATGTAAGATGACCGAAATCCACTTTGGTAGCATCCAACAGATAGTCATGGCCAAAATGCATAACCTAGCTAGTGCTCGATGCATCAATATAAGTAAAATGGTTAAAGATTCGTGCCATCTTGTGCTAAGGCTGACTGGTACTAGCTAGCACATGGGATGAAGAAGCACATACACCTGAAGAGCGAGAATTAAGAGGTGCAACTTGATGGTTCCCACCATTACGAGACCTCCGCCTCGCTACAACAACACCCCTTCTCAGAGCATGCTCATACTCAAAATGGAATCGGGGTATCCTAATCATCAGGCAAGATGACACAAAGGCTAGACAAGAGGCATCCATTAGCAAGTAGTCATCCCGAGCTCTTCTAACTTGCCAATAGGCCTATAAGGCACCAGAAATCTTCTCTCTCATTTATATATGAGGGTCAGTAGGAATAACCCTCACCTCGGTCGACTGAGCCATCACACACTCCCAGAGGAAGAAATCCATCAAGGTAGTTGAACCGAGTAAAATCTGCCTCAAGGTGGCAGTAACTCCCACAACATATGGATCCATACCCTCAAGCTGGATCATGTGGAAAGGCCTCCAAATAACCTAATGGTACTAGAATGGTAATAAAATCAGAACTCCATCATTTGGAATGGGTAAAAGTTGTCAGAACATACCTAAGTCAAAGTCCCCAAATTGAGAGAAGGCCTAGAGCTGCAAAAAGAAAATAGAGAAAATTAATAAAGTTATCAAAAAGCAAACAGAAAGAAAAAAAGGTAATATTGACCTCCCATACATAGCAATCGACGGGATAGCAGCCTGGAGAGTATCAGACAAGATACCCATCCCTCTATACACCATGGCCAAAGCACTTCCATACTCTTCCAAAATCTCCTAGGTCCTCTAGAGAATCTAAGATCTTCAAATCCACCTAGTCAGCCTCATTATATAGAAATATGGTCGATAGAATGATCAGATGGGAGACTCTAGCACATTGGTCAAGAATGTAGTATACTAGATTCATCCGAGACAATAGGTCCAAAAAATCACTATTAGCAATCATACCATGAGTATTGCACTCCAACCACTCATCTAGCAAGTTGCCCAACTCATGGTGCTGCCACCGCTCCACGTCAAAAGTAACTATCCACCGACCCAAGCGCATCCCAGT
>CAOJBK011697056.1:0-12119 GCA_948294925.1 Codiaeum variegatum
TTCCCTCCCCCCTCCCTCTCCGCCCGGGCCCCCCCCCCCCCCCCCCCCCCCCCCCCCCCCCCGCCCCCGCCCCCCCCCCCCCCCCCCCCCCCCCCCCCCCCCCCGGGACTTGCATGAGTTATCTGATTTCTTTCAAGACAAAGTTGCCTTCTTTGAGTTTGTGGTCCTTAACTCTCTTATTGAAATGCCTTATGAGTCTCAGCTGGTAATTTTAAGTCTGATGAAGGGCTTATAACCTTTTCTTATCGATCAGGTTGAGTTGGTCATAATAGGGCTATTGCCAATCAAATTCAGAGATTTGAGCTTCTTGCAAAACCTTTGCCCATTAGATTTCTAGTTCTATAGGCAGAGTTACTTCCATTCCATAGCCTAATGAGTATGGTGTTGCCTTAGTTATTGTTTTGTATATAGTTCTATACCCAAGGAGGGCATTTGGCAAGTGTAGATGCCAATATTTATGATTACCAATCATTTTCTGAAGGATGTTCTTGAGAACTTCATTTGCGGTGGTCTATAAGGAGAAGACTTGTGATGTTTTATCTTTTCCTTCTTTAAGAGGACAATTACCTCTTTCTAGAAGTGTGAGCCATTATCTGAGATGATTTTATATGGGACACCATATCTTGCAATGATATTTATCTTGATGAACTGAGCAACCCTTTTTGAATTAAAGACTTGGTAAGGTGCAACCTCTACCCATTTAATGAATAGTCAATGTCCACTAGAATGCATCATGGCCAGCGGAGGACTCTGTGTAATCTTGCCAATGATGTGTATACCCCAAACTAGGAAAAGCCAAGGAGTAGTGATTGGGTTGAGTTGAGAAGGAGGGAGTATTTGAAAGTTGGCATATGTCTCAAACTTGTGACACTTTTGGATAAACCACATACAGTCTCTATTCATTGTGACCTAATCATATCCTTGGTTCGTGATTTTGCATGACAATGCCCATCCATTCATATGGGTGCCTTCTTCTCCACTGTAGATTTCTTCCATGATTCTAAGAGCCTCTTCCTCGAAAACACACCTTAGGTGGATGCAGCTCAAAGTCTTTTTGTAAAGTATGTCTCCTCTTATGATGTAACTACTGGCTAGTTGTTTTTGAGTTCTGCTTTTTGACTTGGAGGCCCCTGAAGGATATATTCCTTTTATAAGATAGCTGTAAATTTCCTAGTACTAAGGCTTTTATTCAACTTCATGGATATTCATGCATTGAAATTGACAACTTGGTCCATGCTTGATGGTTTTGGAAATAGGACGGATAAGGAACCCATCACGTATTTTGATCATTGAGGCAAGGGTTACCGGCGCATTAATGAACTTGTTTTGTGTTCTTGGTAAATAGTGAAAGGACAAGTCATGGAAGCTAGTTGCCAACTCTTTAAGCTGCTTATGGTAAGGAATCAAGCGCTCTTCTCTGATTTTCCATTTTCTAAGTGCTTGAGAGACTATGGGGTTGGAGTCTCCATACACCTCTAAGTTTATGATGCTGATCTAGATAGCTGCCTCTTTTCCAGAAATAGAGGCTTCATACTCATCTTCGTTATTTATTACCTCAAAATCCAGTTTGATTGTCAGAGGTAAGCTCTCGTTAGTAGGTGCAAGGAACACCATTCCAATGCCATATCCCTTATTATTGGCTGCACCATCAAAGTAAATTTTACTAGCTTATATTTAGAGGAATAGGATGTCCACATCAGGAAATTCGGGTTCTTCCCAATGATCATTTTTTGGGATAGCAGCCAGTTGATCTGCAATGACACTATCTTTGATAGCTTTTCTTTGCACATACTTAAGATCATAGGCTGCCAGGACTACCATCCATCTCACTATTTTACTATCAAGGATAGGTTTGTCCATGAGGTACTTTAGAGGACTCTTGTCAGCGAGGACATGTGTGATGTATGCCCCCAGATAGTGTCTTAGTTTATGGTACACCCATACTAAAGCTAGGTAGAGCTTCTTAATGTAACTATACTTGATCTCATGTGTGAGCATTCTCTTACTTAAGTAGTAGATGACATTCTCCTTGCGAGAGTCAGGAGTATTTTGTGCCAACATGACACTCATGGCTTCTTCAGTGACTATGAGGTAGAGTAACAATGGTTTATCAAACCTTGGTGGCTATAGAACTGGCAGATTTAAAAAGTATTGCTGGATTTATTCGAAGGCTTATTGACATTGTTCATTCCATTGCTTGGAGGAATTCTTTTTCAGTAGGTCAAATATGGGACCACAAGTGTCTGCCAATTATTGGAAGAATCGACTGGTGTACTGTAGGCGACCAGGGAACCCCCTTATCTCCTTTCAAGTCTTAGGAGATGGCATGTCAAGTATTACTTTAGACTTGGCAAGGTTAATCTCAATACCCTTTTTACTAACCATGTGACTAAGGAATACTCTAGATGAGACTCTAAATATGCATTTAGTAGGGTTAAGTTTGAGATTATACTGGTGAAGTCTATGGACGAACTTCTCTAGTGCTTATAAATGTTGTTCAACAATGGTGCCTTTGATGACCATCTCATCCATATACACTTCCACTTCTTGATGCATAATGTCATGAAAGATTGTGGTTTTCATTCTCTAATAGGTAGCTCCAACATTTTTATGTTCGAAGGGAATTATTATATAGTAGTAGGCACCCCATTCTATGATGAAGGCCATTTTCTCTTTATCAGAAGGATGTACTATGATCTAATTGTTCCTGATGGTTAAATCAGTTAAGGAAACCATTTCTAAGCCAGCTAGTGTATCTACTAGTAGGTCAATGTATGGCCGAAGAAAATTATCTTTGGGACATGCCTTGTTTAGATTGCGGTAGTTCTCATACATTCTAACCTTTCCATCTTTCTTAGGCACTGGGACTATATTGACTAATCAGGATGAGTAGCTAATTGGTTCAATGAATTGGTGAGACAATTGCTTGGACACTTTTTCCTTGATTGGGAGAGACCATGCCACTTTCATTCGTCTGAGTTTATACTTGACAGGCTTGCAATCTGGATAGGTGGGGATCTTGTGAATGATGATGCTTGGATTGAGACTAGTCATGTCACTAGGCTTCCAGGTGAAGCAACCCTTAAACTTTTTGATCAATTCTTCAGTAGAGTTCTTGTTTGAACATGCAAATGTAATGAATGTATTTTTAAGAATGTCATGTGTGCCAAATTTTTATGGGCTCTTTAATTGCATCTTTTATTTCATTAATTTTATTGTTCTCTTTTTTTGATTGATTGAGGTCAGATTCATTAGGTTGAACATCAAAAGAAAATAAGGAGAAAAGATCATAATAAGAAATTTTGTTATTTTATTGATCTGAATTGGGGAAAGGCCCACAGTTACATCATATTAAAAGTTAACCTAGGTGGATTGATTACATTATCAGACTCAGAATTAGAAGACTCAAACTCATATTTAATATCAATTTCAGACTCAGTCTCATATGGTTGTAGGATGCAAGCTTCAAAAGACCAGAACATCTCTTGGTCTTCTTGATTAAGGTGGACAGGTCAAAGTTTTCCTCCTTGTCAGAAAGGAAAATTATTTCACCAAAGAGGTTAGCTTCCATATTATTCTCATAATCTTCAGTCAAGAAGTATATTGGTTGGTATTCCTCTAGTAGCAGCTTTATATTAGAGAAGACTTCAAAATCATGAATTTTATACTAGTCATAGGGTAGCTCCAAGGTTCGGGAAAAGCACAATAAGGAACCGTCTCTCCTTGCTTCACAAAGAATCCATTTAGAGTTCTGAAGTAGGGTCTCTTGGGATAGTTAACATCACCCCTCTTTTGGTAATTACAGATCTTTCTCTTGCCTTAGCCTTTTTCTCCTCAAGTTCATCATCAGTAGGGTGATAACCCAGGCCAAAAGGTGGAGTGGAGAATGTGAACTCATTGAAGGATTTTATCCCTTGTTGATTCTTTTCAAGGCCCATACTAGGAAAGTAAGCCATGTGCTTTATGATGCTGCCAATCATAGGGTTGCAGTAAGGGTCAAAATTTAAAGAGATCACTTCTTTCAGGTTTTCAACAACCCCAATGAATTGAATAAATGAGACACTAGATAAAGGATATGCTGGAAGGTTAGGATGGATCTCTAGAATAGGAACTATGTTTGGGACTTTAGATTTTCCCATCATGTCAGCCTAAATAGTGACCACTCCATTCTTAAGTGGAAACTTGACCATTTGATGCAAAGTAGAAGACACAATAACCTTAACTTGATGGATACATGGCCTTCCTAAAAGTAGGTTAAAGCATGAAGGAACATCAATGACTTGGAAAGGAACTTGGAAAATAGTAGGACCCATGGTGACTTTTAGAGTTGCCACCCCTAAAACTTCTCTTTTGAAATTGTCATAGGCTCACACTATCTGATAAGAAGGAGTGAAATTAGCAGCTCATAAACCCAAACAACTTGCCACCTTAAGTGGGCACATATTGGGAGAAAACCCATTATCAATAAGAGTCATAGGCACAATCTTCTCTTTGGTAATAATAGTGATATATAGAGCATCATTGTGAGGTCCCCTAGGTGGGATTTCATCATCAGTAAAGGAAAATAGATGCCCTCTTTGCAAAACTTATGATGGAAGCCACCAAAGTATCTGGAGTAATGTCGATTGATGTTTGACATTGTTTCAACTTCTCACAAAAAACTTGGAGATGAGGATAGGAAGACATAATCAGGCTCAATATTATGATGTTTGCTTGAGTTTTCTTAACTTGCTTTAGTAAGGAGTCCTATTTAAGTTAGGAGTTCCCTTGGAATTAGCCACTGGTTGGCTAACTGGTTATGAAGGAGTAGGTGCTTGTACAACTCTCCCACTTCTGGTGATTACATCAATTTTAACGATCATGTGCCCAAGTCCATGACATAGTGGTAGTCATTCTGCATAGACTTCCCTAAGGAAGATAGGTCATCCGAATCTGAGAAATGGAAGGTAAATTTCCCTAAGGAAGGTAGGTCATATTCAATGTAATGATAATTGCTCAGAGGTGCAGTAGCACATATCAAATGGACTAAAACTCCCTCTTCAAATTCTACTAGGATGGCATTGGCATTATGATCAAGGAGAGGGTTTAAGCCAATGTTAGGCAAAGGAGTAGGAAGTAGAAGCTCTTTAGCATCAATAAGATCTTAATTTTATGCTTGAGGGTCTTGCAATTGTTTGTCTTATGGCCAAACCCTTGGTGGTAGTCGCACTTTTCATTCATGTTAAAATTTTTTGGGTGTTGAATTTGGGATGGGCTTCGATTCCAGGGCTTGATAGCTATCCCATCTAGGCATTCTTTAAGAATTACGCTTAGTGGAACTCCATCCATATTAGTTAATTCCCTCCTCTTGATCTGAATTAGTTTGTAGGCTGAGATGACATTGAATTTACCCTCTTTTTAGGTGACATTCCCTTAATGAACAACCCTTTTGAATCTAGAGGATGAGGCTTGAGTTTCATCTTTGATTAAACCAGTTTCGATTTGATCTTTAATGCATGAGCCAATTATGACTAAAGCTTTGAAGTTTGGTAAATACTGCATGATGAGTTTGTTTTGGTACACAGGAAGTAGATTCTTGACTAAAATGTCAATTTGTTCAAGCTCGGTTGGTATGTTTATCATTTGGGAGGCTTACTTCCTCCATCTATAAATGAAAGCAAAGAAAGTTTCCTTAGGACATTCTTTAGTAGTTTGTAAATCATTTCTAGTAACATCTATTTCTTCATTATAAGTATATTATTTCACAAATGCATTACAAATAGATCCTTAGGTCTATTTTCAGGAATTGTCTAATTCTACAAACCATTTGAGAGTCTCACCAATAAACGACTGTTTGAAAAGTTGAGCAAGGAGCTTGCCTTCCACTCCCAGAGGTTGGAGTGTACCATCATAAATCTTTAGATGCATGGTAGGACATATAGTGCCATCGAATTTCTCAAACACTGGCATTTAAAACTTAGGAGGTAGTCAGACATTAGGGAATAGGCTAAGGAGCAGAACATCAACCACAACATCCTTCTTTTTTATTATGCTCAAAGTTTTTTGAATTTCCTCATACTTTTCCATCATGACTTTTAGTAGAGGATTGTTTTGGGCTCCCTTTTGGAAAGGATCCATAAGAAGAGCAGTTGGTACATCAACTCTACTGTTAATTGGTGGAGGAAGGATGACAACATCTTCAGTCATGGGCTCTTTACTCGTGTTAGTGGAAGTGGATGCATGGTTAGTGGGCTAGACCCCAACTTAGCCATCATTGTTTGGACCTTACCTAAGATTATCTATTCTTAGTCTTACAATATGGCAGTGATGGTCTCTTATTGCTTCTTGAATGCATCGGCTAGCAAGACAGTAATGTCAGCAGGTGGAGCAGTGGCAGTGGCATCCACAGCAGTGGAGTTGAGTGGAATCTCATTGGTGTTGACATGTTGACCTTTGGAAATAAAAGGCAGGGTATCAACACTTTTGAAAAGGGTAAACCATAGTAGACAAGTTGTATGAAAAGCGGTAGGTAGAAAGACCAAATTTTGGAACATTTTCACTTAGGTTAAGTTCTTATGTAGTGATGCATGCATGCATGTATACATGAATGAAAATGATTTCATGATGACAGTAATATTAGAGCTTTAGGGTACATGGGACCTAGGGTCAACTCTAATCATTATATAAGGCTTGGTGTTTTGTAAGGTTACCTTGAGACTAGAGGTGTAATATACCTAACCACATTGTGAATCAAAGAGATTTGCGTAGGTCCAACAGCTACGTGCAACCTCATTACCCCAACTGAAAGGATTAGTGGGTATGCCTTGATTTGGATGATTTCACCATCAGCAAAGCAGTCCCAAGAAGGGAAGCTCACTTTATGCTATTTTCTATCATTTATTCCCTAGAAATATGGGTGCATTTTAAGTTATGCATGAAACCATAACCATACGATTTTAAGCCGAAAATATTATACAAAAAATAACTCACTTAGTTTTTTGTCAATTTTAAAATGTCCTAGTGGAGTAGCCAGCTATGAGACCTCATCCGAACCGTGGGCTGCTAGCGTGCCTTGGGCACCTTTCGAGCCTAAGGAAACCGACCGCATGTTGCGCATGGCGTCAGGTTGGTCAAGTCTCACTTTAGGTGAACCCCTTTATGAGCCTGTTGGTATATGTGCGTGTGTGAGTCACCACTTAATTTTTAAAAAATCATTTATTTTCAAGGTAACTAAGAAACTAATTAACTCCATTTTGAAAATTATTATTTTACCCAATTTTTAGAAAAAGATGAGCCTCGAACCAAAAGTTGGATTCAAAGACTCATGATTGATACAAAATATTTATTTAGAAAATGATTCATTTTCTTATCAATTCTGAAAAATGTTGATTTTAGAAAAGAATTCATTTTCCTTAAATGATTTTTGGCTTAAAAACTCATATGGTTTTGGTTAAAATCAATTTTCATGTATGCGTGGCATATTAGCGTGGTGGATGAATAGTTATATAGCATGAATGACAAAAATAATAAAAAAAGCGATCAAAGAAAGAAACAAGGGTCCTTACTTTAGCTGAAAAGGTACTAGGGAAGACACACATCTCCAAATACAAATATAAGAAAAATAAGTGATAAATAAATAAAATTACATCAACAAATGGCAAAAAGGCATAAAGGGGATCATTTTCTCCAGTCCAAATGATCTGGGAAAGGCACGCATTATCCAATAACAAGTTACACAAAACAATGGAAATATAACAAATGATCTAATAATAAAATACAAATAACAAAATGAAATAAAATAAAATAATTTTTTTAGAAAATTGAAGTTCAAGTCTTAGAACGTCTTGCTAGCATATCTCTTTGAATGAGAATCAAATCTCATGTCATTCTCATTTCTTGCGAAAGATGGAGTTGTTTGAAAGTAGGCTAGTGTTGTTCAGAAGCTAATCAGTTTTAATTTGTGAAAAGTTAACCAAATAGGATATTAATCATGTCAGATTTTGATTAACAAAAAGAAATTTGATATGTGAATTTACCAAAGTTCAATTTTAGAATTTTAATTCAGGACTAAATAAAATACGTTACCATTCAGACACATTACCTTTGGCTTTCTTGACTGTGGAACTGGTGCTTTAGAGGGTTTGATGAGGTTGGAACGAGTTTCCATTATGTTTGAAAAGAATCGGCTGAAGAGGTGTATGGTGTTTGATTTTGATTTTTAACAGGAATCTCGGCAGAGATTCAGGTGTTTAGGATATTTTGGAGAAATTTATGCAGAGGTTCATTCTCAAACGTGTTCTGAAATGGGGATTCAGGGAGTTGAATTTATAGAAAAACTGTGTCAGAATTGTCAGGAAATTGGGCCCATGCTTTAGGCCTCTAGCTCATGCATCAGGCCTTTGGCGCATGCACCAGACCCTTAAGTCATGCGCCAGGCGCTTGGCCCATGCATCCGTTCTGCAGTTCCAATCCAGTCCAATTCGATTTGATTTTTTGAATTTTCTAAATTCGTTTGAGGTCCGATTTGGACACGATTTGAGTATATGAGCTCGTATTAACGTGGCAGATTTAATGGTGTTAAATTATGAATTCACACCTACACTCCAAAAATAATTGTGCCTAACTAATTATGTCGACAAATGAATGCGACATAAATTATGAATTCACACCTACACTTCAACATTACAACTATACAACTGACAAATATATGGCAACTGAAAGCCCAACCAAATTGATTTCGATTCGGTCGCCATTTTTCCATGAATTGCTTCCCAACATATCAATAGATCGAAGAATGTAATGTGCCTAACTAATTATGTCGCATGATTTTTCAGCCCTTTATGTCAAAGGTAATTATAGACGCCCTCAGTCGACAAGGCACCGCAGCTATCGTGAATCTAATAATACATCGATTAATGCTATTCTCTCTGTGCTCTTACCTTATGAATTTTATTCGCAAGGTTTGAAAATGCAATCTCAAATTTTCATAAAATGTATCATTCCCCTTTACATCTGAAGTCATCGTTAAAACCCGGTACAAAGCAACCTTTATGTAAGTGATTTGCAACCGTAGGCACCACCCAATGGTCATGCTAAAATTAAACTTTTTAATTGATATTTGAATTATCAACTATATATATTACTGGGATAACTATCTTATTTATCATAAATTTTTGTTCAACTTTCAATTATATCATCAATTAGAATCATTTGTAATTTAGACTATGATTTTTTTTGACAGAAGACTGTGAATTTTTGAATCCTTTTAAATTTATCATATATGACACATGACATATATTAAAATGCATCATGTACCCTACGAAATAAGCTTCAATATGTGATATATGTCCTTCAGAATAGATTTAAAAGTGATTGTAAAGTTTATAATTATAAGTGATTTAAATTCAGAATATAATTAAAAATTGATGAAAAATGCATGATTACTACGATGAATTTTTTCTATATTAATTTTTTCAAGAATACGGTCCGCATGTGATCAAAGCATCCCACTATATATATATAATTTAATAAAATAAAATATATTATATTAAAAATTATTTGCTACAGTAGTAATGATAAAATATTCAAATCCATATTAGATTATAATTAGTAACTTAATAAATTTTTAGTATAGTAATAATTCACTACACTTTGAATAAAATTTAAATTTGTTGTAAAATTTTATAATAGAGCTAAAATCATTAATAGTAATCTTTTTTTTGTTAGAATTAATAATAATTAATAATTTTTTTTTATCGTAATCAATAATACTCTCTTTACTATGAAGATAAATAAATATTTTTAATAATAATTTCCTTAACATGAAGATATGAGCTAGTAAATAAATAAATAAATTTTCACCAAAATTAAGCAATCACTATATAATATACATGTGCAAATAGAATATTATATTGAGTAATGATTATATATCATAGTTTATATATCAAACATAATTTTTTTTCAAATTTATATAAACCCAATGTAAATATCTAAAAAATTTTAAAGATTGAGAGATTTGGAAAATACACACTTTTAAACAAAAACACTCAAAATTCATAAAAAAATCATTAAAAAGAATATAAATTCACAAAGAAAAATATAGAAATCCAACAAACCTTCATATAGACTAAATTAAGCTTTTTCATGATATTTTCTTTTCATCGACTGGTCATCATAACCTATGCGTAGAATAATGCCAATTGTGTGATTATCAAATTATTTTTCATGATTAAATCAATGAAAGAGAGAAATATGTTAAAAACAATCAAAATGGATGGTATACTATTTATATATATTTATAAAGAGAAAATTTAATAAAATTTAAATATGGGAAGATGATTTTTTTAATTGAATCGTTACTAGCCGTGTATATTTTTCACTTCTCGAAGTTAAATTGATCTATAACATGTTTTCATATCAAAGTTGTAATTTTTTCTCTGCAAATTATTAAAAAGATACGATAAAATTAATTATAATCTAATTTAAAATTATAAATAATAAAAAATAATAATAACCTTTATGTCGATTAAAATCAATATCTTTAATTTATTTCTTTTTGCCAGCTGTGTCTAGATAACCTACGCATCGAACATAGCATTTAGCTTCTATTTCATTTGATGATATTCAATAATGTGAATTGTTTGATTATCAAAATCTAAATTATTTTCTATTTTCAAATTAATAAAAGAGAAAAATATGCAAAAATAATATCAAAATAAAAGTATGTAAGAATATGTAAATGAATTATGTATATATATTTATTGAAAATAAATTTAATAAAATTTAAATAAAAAATAATATATATTTAATAAACTTCAAACTCACATTTATATTATTATTCCTAACTTAATCTAAAATCCTAATTCTAATACAACTCAAATCCTATTAAACAATTAGCTTCATTTTTTTTTTAACATTAGCAAGCTGAAACTCAATTGCAGCTCAATTTGATTGATTAAGTGGAGAAGAAGTCAAATTGGAAGCTCAAGAGATCTTAAAAGCGTAAAGGTCATACATAAACAGGCAGGAGATTATGAAAAGAAAAAAGAAGCTAATATTGTTTGGCTAAAAATTAGCCAACCATAATTTATATTCCTAGTGTTTTTCTATATTCCTTTCCACCTTTGTCTAAATCTTAGGCCAAACTGACGTTTTTTTTTAACATTTAATTTAAGCTAAATTTATGTTTTTTTTATATGTTTATTTATCTATTAATAAATTACTAAAATTCTTTATAAATATCTCAATTACTAAAATACTCTCAAATTAAGAAAAATAAAAGGGGGTAATTCGATATTTTTGCCGATCCCCTCTTAGGTACATTTATATATATTATGATTATTTAATGGCTTTATATTTTTTTACTATTAAAAAATGACATAAACATTAAATTTACCATAAACAAAATGCTAATTTTATATCTACTATAACTTTTAAAACGTTTCAATTTGCATAGTCAACTTTACGTTTTATTTCAAATCTACCCTACATGACACGTGACACTTCTTGTTATGTGTCACGTACCTTACCAAGTAAGTTTCAACAAGCGCCACATGTTATGTAGAATAGATTTGAAATGGAACGTGAAATTAAATAGATAAATTGAAACATTTTAAAAATTGGGATAAATATGAGAGTTAGTATTTTATTCAAAATAAATTTGATGATTTACCTTAAAAAATTACAAAAAATTTTGACAAGCACTCGACCTTGCCATCACTCCAATTAAAAAACTTACCCCGATAAAATTGATTTCTATATGGTCGTAGTTTTGTACCAAATTTTCTCTTAAATTCAGTTGATGGGAACTTAAAACAGCATTCAAATCTTTTGCTTTTATTGATATTTTTTTAAACACAAGTGGTTTCATTGAATAAAAGAAAAAAAGTTGGTGTTGTTTTTCCTGATATTTTTTAAACACAAGTGGTTGTATTGAATAAAAGGAAGAAAATTGATGTACTAAAAAGAAATATCAAAGCACCTAAATTAATTAGTTAGGCAAGTAATCATCAGTTTATATGCTCATGTTGAATCCACAATTTATACAATGAAGGTTAAGGAAACAACAAAAGCTTTTGCGTTTTTAAAACCCATTTGTAATAACTCTCTCTCTTATATATATATATATATATATATATATA
>CAOJBK011697283.1:0-11006 GCA_948294925.1 Codiaeum variegatum
CATGATCATGGACTTAAGGCCTCAATTCCCAGCCACAAGGAATGAGTAAGGGTTTTAGGTTATCATATTACAAGCATTCAAAGACTAAACTAGTCTTCATGCTCCCATTAGGCATCTTCATGGGTTGAACCCTCTTTTGCATTTGCATCTCCACATCCCATGTGTACATATGTATCCTTGGCATACCAAGGTGAGATTACAAAGAAAAGATTGCCCTTAGGTTCAATGCATTTGAAAATAACCTAGGAATGTATCCACTGAAAGAACATATATACTAAAGCCAGTTAGGTTTTCATTTACATTCACATATCGAGTGTAAGCTCTAGGGCATACACTGCTAACATGTAAAAATTATTAGGTGAATGGCGGGGAATATAATGAAAAGTGATAAAAGCGGAAAAATGTAAACTTGGGTCATTCCTCTAGCCACTACGGGTTCTAAGGAACACACACATTTCCAATAATGAAACAAAAGCAAAATAAATAAATTATTACATAAAAAATTAGAACATAAACAGGGTATCCTTCTCCAGTCTGCAAGGATCTGGGAAAGGTACACATTTCCCAATACAAATCCAGAATTGAAAATGACAACACTACAAGCAACTGATATCACAAGTAAAGCATAAAATACAATAGAAATACGAATAATAACAATGAAAAGTATAACAATAAAATAAAAAGGAAAAAAAATAGATAAAAATCAATTTTAGAGTTGAAGCTTGTGAAATATGCTTGTCGGCATATCCCGTTGAATAGGAATCAAATCCCATGTCATTCTCCCTTCTCGCGAAGGGTGGGGCTGTTCTGATAAACAAATGGGTGGTTTAATTGGTTCGGAAGCTAATTGATTTTATTTGATAAAAATAACTAACTGAGTAGGTTGTTAGTCCTTTTAGCATTTGATTAATGGAAAAGGATTTTTATGAATGTGATTGCCTAAGTTCATTTTAGGGCTTTTAATTTGATTCATTTTAGAAAAATGAAATTTTAATTAAAGATGCCTTATTTCATATTAAAGGGCTTAAATTAGAATAAAAAGGAATAGAAATATTGTACCCTATTACCTTTTGCTTACGGGGTTTCAGTCGCTGTGGATTGAACCCGGAGCATGTCTCTGTTGTGTTTAGAAAGTACCTATAAGTGTCTGTCTAAACCGGACTAATGAAAACTGAACCGTCATACTGATTGGAAAATGAATGTCTTTGCTAAATTCTGAGTATTTATGGTGTTTTGGATCAATTTGGTGTGAATTGCAGTGTCTAGAGAGAGTTTTTTGAATGTCAAGGAGGTATAAGAGCTCTGAAAAAGAGTCTGGAGGCATCAAAAAGTGAACCGTAAAATTGTTCTGGAGGTTTGAATTTATAGAAAACTGAGTCGAAAAATTCGGAAAAAATCAAAACGAGTGCACGCGCTGATTTGGGCCAAAAGCATGCGTTTGGGCATGGATATTTGCGTCTGAATTTCAGGGTCCGGTCCGATCTGATTTGGTACAGTTTTTGGATTTTCTAGGTTTGTTCAAGGTCCGATTTGAGTATGGTTTGAACCATTAGGCTCGTATTAATGATCTGGATTTGATGGTGCAAAAATATGGGCATTTCCTCAAAAATATGTCTGGATAAGAAAAATTTTCTATGTAACCCTTGTAATTTAAAATTTTTATCTTGGGGCAACCCCGAATGCAACAAGGGGCGCTGTCCCTTGACCCCATTATGTTCCCAAAGTCATGAGGTAACCAACAATTCTGAAGGTGTAAAATTAAGGATTCACACTTATTAAGAAAATACCAAAACATTATATTGTTTGGACAATTGTTATTTAATATAAAAAGACAAAGAAGAAGCTTCTTATTCAGAGTATTATATTCTGGCCTTGACTATAACAGATGAACCCATAAAAAATCAAATGACTATTTTGCCCCTGATTGACCTATAGAAATTGGCTCGGGCGCGAACGTCAATAAATTTAAACTTTCTATAATAAAAAATTAAGGACCCTACTATTAAGATCAAACACACATAGATCAAGACAAAATAAGAGGGGTTTATTTATAATTTCAATAGTTAACGTTTTTGAGTCGTTAATTAGTTTAGGTGGTATAATAAATTCAGATTTAGAGCTAAAATCACTGTACTTAAGCACTAGAAAGATGGGTTCACTTTCCCTCCACTAACTATTTTTCCCCTCTCTAATGATAAAAAGTAGATTTATTTGTTTTTAAATTTAAAAGATAATAATAATACCAAGACTGAAAAAATCCATCTCAAGTGAGTCCACTGACCAATATTGAGATCGGTCCATATAAAGCCCAAAGCCAATCTAGAAGAATCATCTTTTGTAAAGGAAGCCCCAGATAGTCTCCAAAGTAGGATTCTATCTCTTAAAAGAAAATTAATCTAAATAGGAGTCTACCTCCTAAAAGGGCATTTCCTTATCTAAGAATGATTCTACACAGATTATGTCAACCCAAGACTTTATATAAAAGCTCCAAATCCCCAAAATTTGATATCGTATCTCTAATTTATTTCTATTTCTCATTATTTATTATTTTATTTTAGGATTCATTACTGACTTTAGAACCAGAGTGCGACAGGACAAAAAGCTTATATTTACTCTAATTGTTCTTTATCTTGTAGGTTCTTGTTGAAATCGTTTTTTGATCAATCTTAATATTGATACTTTTATTAAGAGATGAACTCAAAATTTGTGTGGTGAGTGTGGAACAATTATATCGGTTAAATTATAGTTTTCCATGATTGCACAAAATAAATTACTAATAATAAAAAAAAGCTATAGATTACAAGAGAAGAAACAAATATTGTCAATAGGGTAAGTAGACTAGTAATGAAAGTTATATAATTTATGTTTGTTTATCCATAATCACACAATATTAATTATTTTTTCTAAATATTGATATTAATAGAAAAGGGATTAAAGAAAGAAAAATAAATGAAGTTATTCTTAACAATATTTCCATGGACTCTTAATGTGACATGATACATGGAGAAGCGAAATAAATCTTGAGAAATTATATTATTTTGTTTTAGCCTATTACAATTTGTCATGCTAATTTAATTTTAGATGTTGCTATCTAAGATATAATTTTAGATAATCTAAGTGTGAGATTAATTATTTTTCAGTGTATTTTTATCGATGAAGAATATTATATGATGTTATGATATTTTTTTTTCAAGATCAATTATAGTTTGCAAGTTAATAGGCAAAAGAATGTTGAAACTGATATTATGAGAGATTGATAGATCTTTTTTCTCTATTTTTATTGATATGTCAATTTTGATAGTTTTTAAATAAGTGCTAGCTATCTCAAAGAGAATCTTCTCCATCATCATTTTTTAAGATTTTGTTATTACCTAAATATCAAAGAAAGAGTTCTTCAACAATTAAGAAAACTTAAGGTGCAATTGAGCAAGAATCGCTAAAAAATTCTAAGTTCACCAATGACTAGGCCCAATAGAGGTTCTCTATCAACATATAAAACGACCCAAGAGGCCTAAATTCGACATCAACAGCCCAAGAGGCTTAAATTTGCCAATGGAAAATAAAACTTAAGTTTTATAGAAGAGTCAAGCTCACCCAAGCCTAGGGTTTTCTCAACTTCTCCAAAAAATCATCATAATGGAATTCTATAATAAATCACCAAGAAGACATCGATTTTCAATAACTTCTTCAGGTGGCATGAAACAAATTGCCAATATTGTTTTGAGAGATCCCTAGAATACAAACATGAAGAGATTGATATATCGAGTCTTTAACTCAGTACTTGATGGTGGGACATGTCATAACACTATGACTAAAGAATTAATCCCAAGCGAGTCCATTAAGGTTCTTCAATATAGAGATTGGCCCATATAAGGTACAAAGCTAATCTAGAACAATCCTCTATTGTGAAGGAAGTTAAAGATAGTTTCTAAATAAGACTCTATTTCCTCTTAAATAGGAGTTTACCTCTTAAAAGGGAATTTTCTTATCCAAGAAGGACTCTACATGGATTATGTAAATCAACGACTCTACATAAAGGCTTCAAATCCCCATGTTTTGGTATCGTATCTCTAATCTATATCTATTTCTATTTCTCATTATTTATTATTTTCTCTTTGAATCCATAATTGATTTAAGCATCATAGTGAGATTGGAGCAAAAGGCCTACATTTTCTTTAATTGTTGTTTATCTTGCAGGTTCTCATTGAGATCATTTTTTGACCAATCTTAACAAATAATATGAGGTTAAATGGCTTTTTTTTTTTTTTTTTTTTATCTTCCATTATCTCCATATCACATTGTGTAAACTATAATAGAAGGTAATATACCAAAAAAAAAAAAAAAGAAAAACACTCTATAAAAAAGGAAAATTTTATTCAACAATGGAAGATGAAAGGAAAAGAAGAATGTTTGTAACGCTATTTGGCGATAATTATTCTAAAGAGAGTAGAGAGAACATTGGCAATGTTAGTGTTGATGGTTTTGAAGACATTGGAGGCATGAATAGTAACAATGTTAGTAACAAAGGAGTAGAAGTAGTAAAAGAACAACAACAACAATCACAAGATAGAGAAGTAAATAATCACAATGTTGGAAATGATATAATCGATGATTTAGAGGACATTGAAGATATAAATTATAATAATATAAGTAATGAAGGAGGAGAAGAAGTAAAAGAAAAACAACAAACATAAGATGAAGAAGTAAATAATGGTATTATTCTTAATGTCGATTCACAGGGGGAATTCTTTTGGATTATGTTGATGAACTATTTAATTTTTATAAAGAGCATGTATGATTGAAAGGATTCCACGTGTAATCTCAAATGATAGAGGATCATATATAAGAAAATACAAAACCATCAACTATAACAAAGGTAGAAAAACCACAGTAGATAAGATTTCAAAGATGACAAATTGTTAACAAAGATAATCACAAATTTTAATATTAATAGGAAATGGGAGGTGACTAGAGTCTTATCAAAACACAATCATTATTTGAATTCCCAAAATAAATTGGTTTATAGCTATCCATAGGAAGTTAAGCCCTTACAAGAAAGGAAATTGATTTCAAATGTCAATACAGGTATAAGGCCAAACAACAATGTTCAAATGCTTAAATTTAAAGCTGGAGGTCCAAAAAATATGCCATGCATGGGAAAGGGCTATAAGAATTTCATTGATAAACGAAAGGAGGCTATGACTTTGTGATGACAATGTTGAACCTATTAATAAATTTTTCCTTAAAATGAAATTGAAGGATCTGTAATTCTTCTACAACATTCAACTTAATGATAATGACATGTTATCTAGTTTCTTTTGGGTTCATCGTAGAGGCATGACTATTTATGATGAGTTCTATGATATGATTACTTTTGGCACCACCTATTTTGTCAACCCATGCAAGATGCCATTTGTTGTTTTGATATGGATAAATCACAATGGGGAGTAAAATCTATTAGGGATAACTTGATATCTAGTGAAGAAACTAGCACATTTATCTTATTTTTGAAACTTTGTTAAAGGCTACAAAGAATGTACCTTTAGTTGCTATTCTTACTAATCTAGATAGGAGCATAGGAAATGCTATAAACCATGCCATGCCTAATGCTTTTCATCGTTACTTATTATGGTATATATTGAAAATATTTGTTGAGAGGATAAAAGGTGTTGATGATTATAGAAAGGTAGCTAATGAGTTAAAATCTTTGGTATATGACAGCCATGTGATTGAAAATTTTTAGAGAAATTGGAAATCCTTCTTGATGAGACCTAAGCTAGAGAAACATAAATGGTTGGATGAGTTGTATGAAGCTAGACAAAAGTGGGTATCCATGTTTCTAAATGATACGTTTTAGACCAGAATGTTGTCCTCATGAAGAAGTGAGGGGATGCATGCATATTTTGATGGATATGTTCATTCCATGACAACTCTAAAGAAATTCGTGGAATAATATGAGATAGCAATATGAAACATAGTTGACAAAGAGTTCCATGAGGATAACATGTACAAAGATAAAATGATATATTGCATTTCTCCATTTACCTTGGAGATATAATTTAGGAGGAAGACACATGTACAATGTTTAAGAAATTTCAGGAGGAGATAAAATATATGTGGTGCTACAAATCTTGCAATTTGAATGAGATCTTGGAATTGAATGATAAATTTGGTTAGGAGATAATTGGGATCACTTAATCCATTAACATTAGTGACTCATTTAAGAAGGATTTGTGTATGATGACTAGTATAAGGAAGGCAAGGATCTTTTAAAGTGCAACTGCAAAAATTTTAAAGTTCTAGGAATTTTATGCTGTCGCATACTCAAGGTTATCATGATTAAGAAAATCAATTTCATCAATGAACAATATATAATTAGGAGATAGAGGAAGGATGTGTTAGAATCAGCAAAGCCGAATTTTCTTTCCTAAAGGGATTCAAACTAATGTTGAGTATAAGAAGCTTAATGAGTTTGAAAATTTATTCCTTAAAATATGCGATGTGATAATAAGAGATAAATGGAGATTAGAGTTCTTAGAAATGATCTTGGAACTACTAAAGAAAAAAATGTTGAATTGAGCAAAGAACACAGACACGTAAACTCAAGAAGTTGCAGAGGAAGCTCCAACTTGCATGGAGGATGTACCTGTCATAAGAGCAACTGTAAAAAATTTAGAACTCTAGGAATTCTATGCTATCATATACTCAAGGTTATCAAAATTAAGAAAATTAATGGCAGCAATAAACATTATATAGTTATGAGATAGAGGAAGGATGTATACTATCGGGATTGCTATATTTTCTTTCCTAAAGGGATTCATATTCATGCTGAGTATAAGAAGCTTAAGGAATTTGAGAATTTATTCCTTAAAATAGGTGATGTAATAATTAGAGATAAAAAGGAAATCAGAGTTCTTGAAAAAGGAACTTTGAAGCACTAAATAAAAAAAAATGTTGAACTAAGTAATGAACACAGACCCGAAAACTAAAAAAGTTATAGAGGAAGCACCAGTTTGCACTGAGGATTTACCAATCACAGAGGAAATAAATAATAATGTTCAGTCACAAATTGGTGATCATACACCATACATCCTTGATCCTTTGGTTGTTTGAGCTAAAGGACATCCTAAGAGAGGCAGAATGAAGAGTAAATAGGAACTTGCCATGACAAGAGAAAAGGCGCGATAAAGTCTAAGAAGTGGCAATTAAATGTAATTGCAATAGTCTAATAATGGTAATGTTGGTATAGGAATGGCATTGAATTGAATTAGGTAATACATTATAATATTTCATGTTAAGTTGTCTTCATTATTTATATTTGTATGTACATATTTCTTTAGACAATCATTTAATTTTATGCCTTTGGCATCTTCCTACTATCATTTGTGCAATTAGTACAAGATTTGTTAATCTCAATATTTCACCGATGTGTGAGTCCCATGCTTCATTTTTATATAAAGTCCAATAAGGTGTTTTATCTTTATGCTTGTATAGACTAATCATCTAAGTGATATGAAAATAGTGAGATAACTTTATCATTATATCAATACTATTATGTTGTCATAGTTTGCCAAACCAATTTCTCATATTTACAAATACCAATTCTAATATTACAAAAGGATACATAAGATATACCAATATAAAATAGAAAAATCCCATGTGTTCATTTCTGAAAATTTTCATATTTCCATACCTACTTTTCTTAATTTTCAAACTCTAAGAAAATGATTGAAATTTGAAAAATGTGTTCATTCCTCTAAAAAAAAATCTCTTGTTACATTTAGAAAAACTTAATATACAATCTCTGTGTTTGTAAAGAAAAAGTATGGAAACTATATACAAAAGTTTTCTAGCCTGCAAGTTATAATTTGAAAAATCTTGTTTTACATTATTTTCTAAAAAGTAATTGAATTTAATAAGTTTTCTATATTCCTTATATTCACAGAAAACTATTATATAAAATTGATTCAGTTTCCCAAACAGGAATAGCCTCTAACTTAACAAATTCCACAGGAATGCTACACCATAGACCAACATAAACATAAATAAATATATTTGCAAGAAATCAAATGTTCAGAGTTTAAATACATGATACATGAATTAAATGGATGAAAATAAAATTTAAGGAGAAAAATCTATCAATAGCAAAACCAAGTAACAAATTAAAGATATAAGAATCAAAATTTTTAAGTCCAAAACATATTAAAATAAATTACCATGGTATAATCTAATATCATAAATGCTAATTTTTAAATCCTTTCACAATCCAACTTTACTCAACAACTAGATATAAAGCCTAAACTCGCAAAGTAGAAAATCACTACAATATAATGTGTAATTACTAATTTTTATTTTATTGCTTGATACAGAATTGGGAGGCCCTGCCTTCGAAGCACAATGCGTGCCTTGAGGTGTGAGTATAAGGAAACCGCCTTCCTTGGATGGATTGGGTGTGCTTTTGAAATTGAGTCTCACATTGGAAGAACACCCTATGCCTATTAATGTGTGATGTGTGTGTGTGTTTTAGAAGACATTTCAAGGTGAGTTAGGAAACCATTTCTTATGACTAAAAAATAATCATGCCAAATGATAAAAAAAAATAGGCCTTGAACCAAATATGAATTTAGGGACTTTAAATTTGGTCTAAAAATCCTTTTAGAAAAAAAAATTTACTCTTGGCTCTATTCGATATGGAAATAGGTTTTCGTACATGCATGAGCAATATATATAATGATACGTGAATAAAATATACATAGTAATAATGATGCATGGAAAATATAATATGAATAATAGTTGTAAAGCATAAAATGGAAAGCGATAAACAACTAAAATAAATTGAAATAAATAATAAAAGGGGTCTTTCCTTTAGCTTTTGAGGCACTAGGAATGACACACATCTACAAAGGAGCATATAAATCAAAATATATATAAAAAAGCAAATGCAATAATAATAAATATAACAAAGCCAAACAATCAAGGGGATCACTACTTTAGCTACACTGCATAGGAAAGGTAAAATTCCCCACTTATTCATAAAGTGGATTGCAATATAAATAAAAAAAAATGCTAATAAAACTCAAATAAATGATAAAAGTAACAATGGCATAATCCAAATATAAATTAACAAAATAATCAAAAGAAAATTGAATAACAAATAAAAGTACATAAAAATTGGATTTCAGGGAAAAATAAAATAAAATTGATTTATAGTTGCAACCTTGAGAGACGAAGCATGCTTGTCTCTCATTGAATGAGAATCAAACCCCACACAATTCTTTCTATTTGCGAAGGTAAGGTTGTTTTGAAAAAGAAGAGTTTTGATTCTAAGGCTAATAATTTTAATTCAAAAAACATTAACTGAGTGAGGATGTATTTCATTAGATTTTTAGATAAAAAATAAATTTTGAATGTATGATTTCCTAGTAAAGTTTAGGAAAAGAGAAAATAGAGAAGAGCAGATTAGTAGAGTTAGAACACAACACCTTTGTGGCTCTTCGAAACAGGAGGATTTGAAGGTTAAACAAAACTAGAACAAGTATCCACCATAATCGATAAATAGTAATAATATAAAAATTTAATTTGTAATTGCTCAAGTAATTACAAAATCATAATAAAACTTATTTTAAGACAATTTAATTTGACAAATTTTTGATGTTTGATGTAAATTTATTAGTGTTTATGTGTTTGAAAAAGGTTCTTGAAACCTATGCCAGAGGGTCTATTTATAGCCCTCGAATTTTGTAAAAATGAGTGCAGGGCCTGCGGAGGTCGAAGGTTACTATGGAGGCTTGAGGAAATCTTGGAGGCTCGACATAACCATGGAGCCTTGTAGTAACCACAGAGTCATGCAATCACCTCTTGGGCTCGTGATAACCACAGAGCTCTGAGGTTATGTCGGGTTCTAGTGGTTACTGGAGTTCCATAGGTACCCCGGGTCAGTTCTGACAGTTTGTACCATTCAGTTTGGTTCAGTTCGATCTACTTTTTTTTTATTATTTTTTTTTAGTTTTCGAGTATGTTTCAAGTCCTATTTGAGCAATTCAAAATGTGTTGCAATTATTATTCAATGTTAGACAATAAAGGAATGCTTTTATAGTCAAATAATGAAATGTCAAACCTTGAGTTTTGATTTTCTACTCTCATCTCTCTAACCGATTAACTATTTTGGCCGATTTTCCAATATTTTATATTCGATTTGATTTGTTGGACTCATTTTGGAATGATTGCCAATATGTGTGCAAAAGGGTTCATAGCTGCCCCTCATAAAAGGTGATTAATGATAGTGAATCCACATATACCATTTTATATTAGCTTATAAGCTTACGATTATGTGATATGATATAATTACGTATGACTTTCTAATGAACATTTAATAAAAAAAAATGAGTGAATGCATGCTAGTTACTTAGTGTTTTTGTATAAAATGATGTTTTTAATGTGTTTATTGAGTATGATAGGCCATATTAGGTATTAAGGTCAATTTTAATGAGAAATGGAAGCTAAACGCTTAAAGACATCAAAGGAATAAAAGAATGAAGCAAAGAAATGCCAAAGATGGAAATCAAGCCTGTCATGACTCGTGACAGTTTGCACCAGGCGCCAGTCAAGCCTGCTAAGACACGAGCGAGCCTGCCAGATGCTATGAATCCTCAATTTTAAACCATAAGATCTTTCCTATCAATACGAGTCCATAGGCTCAAACTAAGCCCAAATCAGATCCAAAATTGCCCAGAAAAGTCATAAGTAATAAAAAATCAAATTGAATCAGACTAAGCCGGACCACGCATGGCTGAATGCACGTTGAGCTACCCACATGCGTGCTATTGCCATTGCATATGTGCTAGAGCCCCTGCATGCGCATCAGTTCCTCACGTGCACTTCGAACTCTCCATATGCACTCCATGCCTCTTGCGTGCGTGGGAATTTTCTTGCAACCAAGTCAAATTTTCTCTATAAATTGGAGCCTCTGGGCACTATTTCTGATAACTTTTTCGGACCTCGAACCT
>CAOJBK011697446.1:0-10723 GCA_948294925.1 Codiaeum variegatum
TATGGCAATGTTTCAAAGTGTTTGAATAATTTTCTAACTAATTTTGTTAAAAGAGTTTTAGCAAAATTAAATTTTTGAAAAAGTTTTGAAAATTGGAATGTGAATCTTTCCTGATTCACCTTTCCTTTTTGCTTTCATTGCATGACTCCATAACATTTCCTTAAAAAACAACATGTGAAAACTATATTGATTAGATGGGTGTTATTAATTCAAGAATTTGATTGTGAAATACGTGATAAGAAGGGTAATGAAAACGTAATCGCCGATCATTTATCTAGACTACCTTTCCCATTCATTAATGAGTCTGAATTATGTAACATTACTAAGGATTTGAAAGCATTCCCTAATGAACAATAGTTTGCATTGTCTAAAAATTTATGGTTTATGGACATAGCTAATTATCTTGCTTGTGGTAAAGTTGAGAATAACATGTCATTTCAAGAAAAGAAAAGATTATTTCATATTTTTAAGTTTTATTTTTGGGGTGAGCCTTATTGTTTAGAATTTGCAAAAATGAAATCATTCGACGATGTGTTTCTAACGAGGAGCAGGTTAGTGTTTTAAAATTTTATCATGATGTGGATTGTGGTGGACACTTTGGAAGGAGGAAAATAGCTGAAAAAGTCCTTCAAAGTGGTTTATTTTGGCCTACTTTATTTAGAGATGCTCATGTTTTATTGCAAACACTGTAATAGATGCCAAAGAGTAGGTAACATAGGAAGAAGGAATGAGATCCCCATACTAATTTTATTGTGATTGAAATTTTTGATGTATGGGGTATAGATTTTATGAGACTGTATGCCATTTCTTTTGGATTTCAATATATACTTATTAGTGTTGATTATGTTTTGAAATGGGTGGAAGCAATTCCTACCTAGACTAACGATGCTAATGTTGTGGTTAGTTTTGTCAAAGATTTTATCTTTAGTACATATTGCATGCCAAGAGTCATCGTTAGTGATGGGGGAAGTCACTTTTGTAACAAATTATTTGAGAAATTGCTTACCAAACATACTGTTAAGCACAAAGTGGTGACTCCTTATCATCCTCAAAGTTCGAGACAAGTTGAGACCTCGAACAAACAATTGAAAGGAATCCTTGAGAAAACGGTTAACTCATCGAGGAAAGATTGTTCTAATCGAGTGAATGAAGCTCTACGGAGTTATAGGACTACTTTTAAAACCCCAAATGGTATGAGTCCCTATAGGATTGTATTTGGCAAAGCATGCCATTTACCAGTTGAGTTAGAGCACAAAGCTTATTAGGCAATTAAGGCCCTCAATTTTGATTTAGACCAAGTAAAAGCTAACAGGATGTTGCAGCTATCGAAATTGGATGAGCTTCGTAATGAGGCATATGAAAGTGTAAACATTTACAAAGAAAATACTAAGGTGCTTCATGATTAAAGGCTTCTTCCTAAGCACTTCGAACCAGGTGTGAAAGTCTTACTCTTTAACTCCCGCGTTAAACTTTTTCCTAGAAAATTAAAATTACGTTGGAGTGGTCCTTTCGAGGTACTTCGTATGTATCCTTCGGGAGCATTGGAATTGCTTAACTATAAAACTAATGAAAAATTTACTGTTAATGGAAATCGAGTTAAGTAATATTTTAGTAATTTGGATGAAATCAAGGAAGTTGAAAGCATTGAGCTTCAATATCCTTGAATTCATTCACAACATCCAACTAAGACAACATTAAAGAAGCATTGAGTAGGAGGCAACCCACTAAATTAGTTAGTTTTTAATTTATTTTTGTGTTTAAAACTATAGTTAAAAAAAAGAGATAATGCATGGGTATGGTTTGAGTTATATTTTGTAGGAATTAAAGGTGTGCAAGGTGCTAAAATAAGTCTACAAGAGTGTGGTAAGTAATACAAAAAAGATATAAATTTTTCAGAGAAAAAATTTTAGAAACAAAAAGTGGCACGGTGGCAGGCACGGGGTCATATCGAATGCTTCTAGCCTCGTGCAAATGATTTATTCAATGTAAGTTGAAATTTTTTTTTGAAACAAAAACTTGCACGGGTTAAATTGCCTCAAGCACAGCGTTGTGCATAGTCTCATGCAAGTTACTATTCTAAAACAAAAAATTAGGAAATCAATCCAAAGATTGACATGGGTTGCTACATATGCCTTGCAGAATTAAGATTGCCCCGTGCGAGTCTCTAGATTAAATCACTTAAGGGGACGGGCTAAAACTATAGTTCACACCCTGTGCACTCAAGGAAATTCCCCTGTGCGCCCATGATTTTAAATGCGCACTTAGGTTATTTTTGAATCAAACATTGTGATTTTCCCTAAATCACTCACGCATTCTATTTTTGTTAGCAATTTCCATACTTCTAGAACTCTAAAATTTATCCAAAACACTAAAATTCTTCTCCTAGTCTTCATTTCTTTAATCGAAAAGAGAAAAGTTCAAAATTTCTTGCATATTTTCACAAGCAATCACAGGTAAGTGTTTCAAACCAATTTTAATTTTCTTTCACTTAGAAACATGATTAGAGATTTCAAATTGAATTGATAAGGATTTGATGATTGATTGAGCATGTATATTTGATCATCAATTCAAATGTGCTTATATTCACTTATAGAATTGTTGATTATTGATAGTTTTTTTTTTTTTTGCTTTACACCTTAGTATTCTATATAGTGTCTTATTTCTAATCTTTATGATATGTTTCTAAGTTTTTAGGAATTTTTTAATTGAATTTGTGAATTGGATTGATTACTGAGCTTATGTGATTATGTTGTTATTATAGAGGGTGCAAGAGCATTAGGTTTATGCCTAAATTATTAATTTTCTATAATACACACTAAGTGTTCGATATAATGCCACAATGAAGTTTAGAATAATTTTTATGTGCTTTATTTTTGAGTTTATGCTTAAATTGCATGTTCGAGTTGTTTTGAATGAAATTTGGCATTGGAATGGAATTTTGCTTAGTATGGTTTACACTCTAACTTGTGACAATGGAGATTTGGCTTGGTTGTGTTTTGTTTGTTATGATTATTTACAGATGGCTAAAGATCATAAGGGGAAAGTTATTGCGAAGCCGAAAGGGATGAAGCGATCACGTACAGAGGCTAACAGACTAGTGTCACTTTTACCTCCATGGCTAATCAACAATGCCTTTATCATTGGGCATCCGAAATTGTGGTTTCATGACAATGAGAGCCAGCGACGATTCTAATTGTTAGCAAAAAAGTCATTTCTCCCACATTGGATTGTGGATTAGGTGAGTTTAGAGGGAACCCCACTTCATGGAGCTACAGAGGTGGCAGAATTTCTTTAATATCAACATGCTAACCTATAGAGAGCTCACACTAGAGTTTTATTGTACTTTGAAATACGAAGGGAAGAAATTCAGTGTTTGCAAGCCGATTGAATTCAAGTTGAATGGGATGATGTATGAGACCACGATCAAGGATTTTGCCAAGCTATTTAGGTTTTATACTCAAGAAGAGCTAGACTCTTTGGTGTATCGAGAGTCGATTACTGAATGGAGACATCAGTAAAACAAAATAGATTTGTGAAAGAAGTATACTGGAGCCCATTGGAGGTTTATTACAAGCCAAAAGAAAGCGAGGACTTATAATGACTTTTACATGAGGGTGATGCATAACCTTCTGTCCCATACCATCATAACCAGAAATGATACCACGGGAAATGTTTAGAATGGTGTTTGGCTCATCCTTGGTAAAATGAGGGAAGGTAATTTGATAAATGTGGCCTATTTTTTTTTTTGAAGTTTTTTATGAATTAGGCCATCAAGAGAGATGGATATCTAGCTGGTGGAGCTTATATTTCGCACTTGGCAGCGAAGTTGAATTTTGATTTTGTGCCCCAAGGAGTTTTGACTTTGGATGGGAACCCAATTTATATGGATACTGATAAGATCTAGTAGTTTGATTCTGATTATGCACAACCAGAGCCTTCACCACTACCTCCTTTGGTTTATGATCCTGCAATTGAGGTAACACTTTCTAATTCTTCTTCTATTCCATATGTTTCTACTATTTTTGCTGGTCCTAGTATGTATGTAGGATTAAGTACTGTTATGGTTAAGCCTAGTACTTCTATGCCTATTTTTGATACTGTTGGGCTTAGTTCTACTGTTGTTGGCCCTAGTTCTACCACTATTGGACCTAGTTTTGAGCCTATAGGTCCTAATATGCCCTCTATTACGAGTTCAGGTCCTAGTACTTTTGTTGGACCTAGCACTAGTGCAGGTTTGCCACCATATTTACCCTCTTCTGTTCAAGGATAGAAAATAGATTATTTTGATTGGAAAAGTTTGTCGGGTGGCCAATATAATAAAACCTAAAATTTTTTATTTATGCTTTGATCTCAAGCTGAAACAAGTTCTGTCTTTGATGCGAAATCCTAATGATTTTGATTGAGCTATTGAATTTCTTAGTTGAAAATTTTCAATTTCTACTTATTTGTTTAGTTTAATGTGTTAATTTTCTTGCTAAGTTGCTAGATTTTGAATTTATAACTTCAAGGTAAAGAGTTTTATTAATTTTTATAATATCATCAAAATTGAAAATTTTTGTTAAAAGTTTGAGCTTACAGATTGATTGTTACGAAACTAAGATTTTTGGTGAAAAATTTTAAGTAAATCTTGGGATTTAACAAAGTTTTTTTTTTATATAATATGCATTGATTGTCAATGAATAAAAAAATTTGCACTAACAAAGAAATAAGGAGATTTAAAAATAAATCCATATTTCGTTGGTTCCTATTTTGCACAAAGTGGAACAAATCTAAAAAGGAACTATGAATTGTGCTAGTACCCGGCTGATGTAAGTGATAAACTGAGTAATCGGGGGTCAACAACACAAAGTGTTTACCTTCACGTCAAAAGTTTTATGGCAAAATAAGTTAAGTCAGCCTTCTTGATGTGATAAAAAAAAAAAGAAAAAATAGTTATAAGGCCCATGCATGAGCCGTGCAGATAACAGAATGGGTCGTGCCAGTCTCCGTACTAAAATAGCCTTAGAATCCAAAAATCTTGAAGACTGCACGGGCTGTGCGAATAACAGAATGGACAGTGCATCGAGCCATGCCAGTCTCTCAATGGAAGCACTTCGAGGGAGAATTAATTCAAGGCACATGCATGGGGAAGTATTTGCATCACACAGGCCGTGCACGATTCATAAAGGGTTGTGCGCAAGTAATTTTTAGCTAAAGCCGATTTTCTAATTAGAGTTGGAATCAAATTTGTTTTAAGGAATTCAACATCCATAAGACTTCTTTTCTCTATTTAAGCAACAATGTTGAACAAGAGAAGATATATGGCATTCCATTTACCATCAATTTCTCATCCATCAAATAGTCGTTCTAATCGAGTTTTCAAGAGAATTAGTTCAGAATTTCTGTTTAAATTCAATTTCTTCTATTTTCATTATTTTTATTATTATTCATCAATTTTTTTCTTGTTAAAGATTGAAGTTGAATTTCTCCAAGGATATTGAGTTTTTCTACTATTAACTGAGGATTATTCTTAACTTAGTTGCATTAATTCTGGATTTTCTTTGATTATGAGTATTAAGTATGATTTCTCTTAGAACTATTGTGAATTTGTTGAGTACTAAATCAATCATGAACTAAATTCATTTTTTGTCTAGAGATTGAAGCATGAAATAGTCTTTATATTATTAATTATTGTGAGTTTTATTATTAGGTTTAACTTTTGCTTGATTGAATTGATGTAACGATTATAAGCAATTGCTTAATCACCAATTGGTTAATTTAGGGTTTGGATGATGGAGCGATAGTGAAAGTCTAAATCTGGAACTATTCAATTAAGATTCTAAAATAAATTGGGTTCATAAGTTTTAGTCTTAAATCCTTTGATTAATTCATGTTTTCTGTAGATTACATCTATGAATACGATAGCTAGATTAAAGTAAGCTCTAATTGAATTATTGTATTGAACATTGGATCATTAAACCTAAGTAATAGAATTAATAGTTTAAATTCATAAAGGATAGACTATGGATTTTTAATTTCTCTAGAGAGCATTCATATCATTGCATACTCATATTCATTGTTTGCTTGTTTTTAATTTAATTTTTTAATTACTTTTCAATCAAAAGCAAATCTTGTTTACTTTTACTTGCACTTTAAGAAAAAAAATTAATAAAGCTTAACAAACCATAATAATCAGTCCTTAGGAGCACGGCCTTGGGTTCTCAACTAATGCTACAATAGCCCATATACTTGCGGTCCCTATTTGTTAGTATATTTGGAGGTAAACAGCAGACATGTGGATTCAACAATATAAAGAAAGGTTAAAAGAAAATTGGGCTTAATTCTGGAACCAATACAATGGTCGATAATTGGAGCCAACAATTGTGAATACAAATGGAGTAAGGTATGAAGTTTGCATGAGGAAGCTTAGGGATTCTTATGTTTTTGAATCAGCTAAGATGGGTCCTGATCTCGACATTGATGATGTAGGGCCGATAAAAAATTAAGTATAAATATCATCACGATAACTCTTGTCCCAGATAAGAGTAATGACCCAGACATTATAATGGTATTGCTTAAGAAATTCCAAGCTAAGTCAAGGTAATAACCAACTTTAAATGGTGACATCTTGGAAGCAGACATTATTGACAAGAGGGAAATGCAGTAATTGTCTATCATATTAGATTAGCCTTAATGATGCTTAATAAACCACATTTTATCACTTTATATTAAGGTTAAAGCTATTGGCATTCTCAAAAATCGGGTAATGGTCGACAACAGGGAAAGGGTGAATATCTTGCCAATGAAAACCATCAAAAAATGAGAATTGACATAGAATAATTTGGAAGGAGATGAGATTTTCCTACACTGCTTTGCAATAGGAGAAACATTACTAGAAAGGTTTGTGATCATACAAAAATCGACAGGGAAACTCGACAGAGTGGCTATTATATAGTGAATGCATTAGTGAACTACAACTTTCTCTTTAGTAAGGATTCGGTCCACTCAATTTTTTGTAACCCTTTAAACATGCATCAAATTTTGATTATCTTAAAAGATGAGTATTGAGACATAGTGCATGCCGATTCAAACACATTCGGCTAAGAGGTGCATTTTTGAGATGTTATGTACTATGATGTTGAAGTTAAAACAATCACAATGTTGACAACCTAGAGGTCTATAGACCAAAAGATGATTGTGGCTAAGTAAATGTCTTGGTCTATAAATAGTTTGGTCCTTAAATGGTTAATTTATGGACATTTCAAAACATCATAAAGTGGTGATTATTAAGCTTTAGAATCTATTTTGGGTGCACATATACTCAGTTCGAGTGCACCTATGAAGATAAGAGTCAGGATCCAGCCGTCGTCCTGAATTTAAAGTCCTGGAGATGGCTAATAGAAAGCTCCAGAATGAGCCTATGGCAGTGCAAGATCCCTTGAAGGAAATTAGTTTGGGAACTGAGGCCGACCCACAACCAATATAAATAAGTGCCAAACTTCAGTCAAAATTTGAAGCGAAGTTGATAGCACTACTCAGAGAGTATGAGGATTATTTGATTAGATTTATGATAAGATGACGGGCCTTTTCTGAGAATTGGTAGAACACACACTACCTATCAATGTAGGGCTCAAGCCATTTAAGCAACCTATAAAGAGGATATCCATAGGAGTAGAACCTCTAATCAAGTAAGAGATTGAAAGGTTGCTCATGGTAAGATTTTGCCATCCAACAATAACTACAAAATGGTTATTGATTATAGTCTCATTCAATAAGAAGAATGGGAAACTCAAAATTTGTATTAACATAAAAAAATCTAAACATGGAAATGCCCAAAGATGCATATCCAATGTCAGTGGCAGATATGTTGATTGATTTAACTGTAGGAAACATAATCTTGAGTTTTATGAATGGGCACTCAAGCTATAATCAAATCAAGATAGCTAAAAAGAATGTGAGTAAAACAATATTTAAATGTCCATAAGAGATTGGTGCCCATAAATGGATAGTGATGCCATTTAGGTTAAAGAATGTTGGGGATACATTTTAAAGGATGATGAATGTGTTATTTCATAATTTCCTGGGTAAGTTTATGGAAGTATACATTGATGATGTGGTAGTGTGGTCTAAACAGGAAGAGAAACATGTGGTTGATTTTCAGTAGTCATTTGAAAGAATGAGGAAGTATCATTTAAAGATGAATCCTCTTAAGTATGCTTTTAGGGTTACAATGTGGCAATTTTATGGGTTCATAGTCCATCAAAGAGGTATTGAGGTGGATAAGAACAAAGCAAAGACAATTTTAGACATACAGCTCCTGCAAACAAAGAAGGAGTTACAAATTCTAATTGGGTAGATCAACTTTTTAAGAAGGTTCATTGCTAATTCGACTTAGAAAGATTCGACTATAGATTGTTAAATGGGAATAAGAAATAGTTTTTCTTGAAAGAAGAGCATCAGAGAGTGTTTGAATAAATCAAGGTGTATTTGACTAGGCCCCTAGTTTTGACACCACTTAGGCTGAAGGATCCTTTGGTTTTATATGTGTTGGTCTCAGATGACTCAATAGAAAGTATGCTGGCATAAGAACATGTGAACCTAAAATTTTATACCATTAAATTTGACCCATTAATACAAGCCCAATGGATCTGACTGGGCTCAAATCAGGCTTCAAATGGACCTAGAAAATCCAAAATACTTAATCGAGTTAGACCAAACTAGACCCAGAAAACCAAGCCCAGGAACCAAGACCCAAAATGACATGGCTGTGCATATGTTTGATGCCTCAGGCATGCGTTTCAGGCCTCGTGCATGCATAAGGCTCAAAATGCATGTGTTTCAGGACTCGCGCGCCCGTAAGGCCTAATACGCACATGTTTTATTCCGTAGGATTTTTGGCACAAATCCTTATAAATTTGATTTTTCAGAACAACTTCAGATTCTAAAATTTTTGACCAGTTTTTCTTGAATTTCTCTGACTTTCAAAGCCTCAACTCAATTTTCCTTAGCCTCCAAATACTCCAAAAAGAATAAAAAACACTACAATTCCAGTTTAAGATTTCAGTTCCACACTACAATCATCACAGTTCCAACCAATTCAAATGCTTAGTCCTGCCCATTCTAGTTTAGACATATAGACATCAGTACTCTCCAAACACAATGGAGACCTATTTAGGTTTTCTCAAGCATTCAGATTCGCCAATTCCAAAATCTCGTAAACAAACGGTAGTATTGGTACCATATACTTCTTTTTTCTTAACTACTAATTATTTTAAGCCTTTTAACATTGATTTGATGCATGTTTATAAGGACTCATTTTTTAAACCCTTTAAATTGAATTAATTCATGTTTATGGAAAATTAGTTTTTATAAATTAAAATCAACAAAACCCTAAAATAAACTTAGGTAATCACATTCAAAATCTTTTTTCATTAATCAGAATTGATTAATAGCCTAATGGTAACTATTTTTTTAAACTAAAATCAGTTAGCTACTGAATATCAAATCAACCACTGTTATCAGAACAACCCCCACCATTCGCAATAAGGGAGAACAACGTGGGGTTTGATTCCCATTCAACGGGATACGTGGGCAAGCCATCTTTCAGCTTCAACTCCAAACTTATTTCATTTTTTTTCATTTTCAATGTCTATTTTATTGTTTATGTTGTTAATATTTAGGCCCTTTTCTATTTTTGTTGTGATTGTTCTATTTCTTTATTATTGTTTATTGTTATTTTGTGTAAGGTTTGTTATGGGGAATGTGTGCTCCTCCCAGATCATAAGAATGGAGGTGAGATCCCCTTATTTTAATGGTTTTCAAATTATAATTTACTACTTTCATTGGGATGATGTACCTTCCATAGAACCTGAAGTGTGCTAGAAGAACGACCCCTTGTCAAATCCTTGTCTTTATCACTTTATGAGATTGTCACGTGCATCTTAACATGTTCTCGTATCCATATTGTATATCTGTTCTTGCATACACGAAAACCAAATTTTGATAAAAATAACATAATTTTCAAGCCTAAAGGATGTTATATAAAAATAGTAAAAAACTATTTTTCTTACAATGTTTTTCGGATCATGAATTCCCGAACCCCCCTTCGGTTCCAAAAATAACAACTTTTCCAACTGGGTTAAAAGTCATTTTTACTAAAAATGGAGTTTCTTTTCAAAAGGTTTCTTAATCATCATAGAAAATCATTCTCTTAAAGTATTAGGTGGTGACTCTAAACACTAAACACACCAAGTACATGCTAACAAACACTTATGGATGCACAAATGTGGAAACTCGACCATAATTCGCGATGGCATGCACAATCCGACTCCCAGTAGTCAGTTTCCTTAGGCTCGAGCAAATCAAAGCTCGTAGGAATGCATGGGGAAATCATGCGGGCTGATCAGATGAGGTCTCTCAGCTAGCGATGTCTCTGGGGACGTTTGGAAAACTGACAAAAACATTAAATGGTTTATTTTCTAAAAAACAACTTTTGGCTTGACATTATGTGAGAGTAGATATCATGCATCACTTCACATGCTCCTATATTACCTAAGAGTAACATCGAGTGAGCATTCTTCCATAGGACTGCTTCGCCAATAGTGAAATCATACAACTTTGAGACATGCCCTCCAATCCTTTCGTCTAGGATGATGAGGTCGCACATGCTGCCAAACCCACGTGAGCCTCCTTGGTTCACATGTGGTTAGGTATATCACATCTCCAATCATTGGGGACCCACTAA
>CAOJBK011697577.1:0-13953 GCA_948294925.1 Codiaeum variegatum
ATATGTTCCTTAAGTCTTATATAAGGGAATCTATTCTTAAAGAGTTTGAGAATATGAGAGATAGATTCTTTTTGTCATAGACTTTAAAGTATGTTCACGGTCATAAGATTATTGGTAGGAACATCATTAATCCGGAATACCATGACCTTTGTTGTCATCCATGACAAGTATGAGATACTTGTTGATATAGAGGTAGTGAGTCTCATGCTACAGACATGTGATGTCATGACAACACATGGACATACTCATGTGATGAGTAAGTTTAACAGTGACACTAGATGATAGATACATGGGTTTTATCTACTAGTTAACATCTTATCATCTAGATCATAATTGTGCATATAATCCTTAGACATGAGGTGATATGTTATCTAGCATATTAATGGTTACGATTTGTTATTGCTTACATACTGATGCTATCCAAGTATTTTTATATGGCATGTGGTGGCCATAATCAGTTGTATGTTGAGGTAAGTGATCTCTAAAAAAGGATTCATTAACTTGGATAAACAAAGAAGGAATCCTATGACTTCTAGTTGTTCTTGATATTCAAATCCTTGGCCAAGGTAGTTAAGATTCACTAGAAAGTATTTTTGGTAGGAATCGATTTATCGAGAATTAGAATCGGATAGAAATCATATGATATGGAATATTGGGTTTGACTATTCCATGACCCTAGCTAAGATCGGGAATCTGTAATGAAGGGATTCAAGTGCATGATAAATATGATCAAGAGGTCCATGCAATGTTAAGGATATGATCGTCAACATTCATTTCTAATTAGGTAGTCGTGATATGTTATGTTAGGTGTTACTCACTACTTATGGGACTAAGTGTGCTATGAGATTACACATTTGAAAGAAAGAAAAGTGTTTTCTTTATCCCATTGCTAATTAGAACATGAACCTAGTAAATCACACCGCATAAAGTTATTCTCATGTCTTGGAAATAAAATATATTAATAATTAATTAAAGAGTTTAATTAATTGTTAATGATAATTGAATTAAACTTGTAATTGAATTTACAAAGACCCTAGCATGTCTTGAAGTTTAATTCACAAAGAGATTATTTCAATTAAGTCATAATTTATGTGAGATACAAATAAGCATGATTAATTGAAATGATTTTGGACAAATAAAATAATTAGGCTTAATCATGAGATTATAGACCTAATCCACATTAGATGTGGTTAATTAGGGATTAGGAGAGTTCCTACGAATTATACCCTAAGTTTTATTGACTAGTTGCCTAGTTAAATGGTTAATTGGACAAGATAGACACAAATCCCATTCTCCTTCCTAAATTAAGGAAAAGTGATAATATGTTATGGGTATAAGAGTTTTTAGGATCTCATTTTTTCCCTAAGTGATTTTGAAAGAAGAACTATTCATCTTCTTACTCACTTAGCTTCCATAAGAGTTAGAGAGAGAAGCTCTAAGAGTTAGAGAGAAAACTAAAGCACACAAATTAGAGAGATAGGAGTTTAATTTTGAAGAAGAGTTCTTCAATACCAAACTCTTCTTTTTCTTCTATTCCTTAGTGTAAGGTGTGAGTGGAGTTTCAAGTCTAAAATCAATCTTACATTCTCAAGGTCTCAAGTAGAGGAGTAAGAACCAAGTTTGGGCAACCAAAGAGAGAAGGTTCAAGCTTCTTGGAAGAGGCAAGGAGAAATAAGCTCTTAGGAGAACTTAGTGTGTATCAAGCTAAAGGCTTCATACTTGGAGAGCAAAATGAAGTAGGGAGTTGAGGTATTTATTACTTCTAAACCCTTTTAGTTAAATATGTGTTTTGCATGCAAATTGGCTAATGTATCCTTGGTTGAGTTATTGGTCCAAACCCTAGGTCTAGACATTTATCAAAGATTTTGATATATGATTAAATCATCTATGTTAAAAGAGTTTTAACATAAAACTAAGTTTTAAAAAATTTTTAAAAATTGAATCTTTCTGATTTGTGATTTTTCGCTTCCACTGTACGACTCGGTAACTCTCCTTAAAAGTTGACCATTTGCTCACCACACCAACTGCCCCTCCATGGATCCTTTCCAAAAGGGGCCCCAAGACCATGCTCTCCTTAAGGTCATGGTTGAAAAGTATGAGGAGATGCAAAAAACTCTGAGCACAATTGAGAAAAGAGATGACAGTGTGGATGCCAAGTCTTTGAGCCTTTTCCCAAATGCAAGGCTACCTCCAAAGTTTCAAATGCCTGAATTTTAAAAGTTTGATGGCACAATCTTCCCCAAAACCCATCTCAAAATCTATGATGGTGCCCTTCACCATCTGGGTGTAGATGGCGAGCTCCTTCCAACAAACACTTTCTGGTACTTCCCTTAAATGGTTTGTAGAATTGGATGATTCCCAAAAATGAACCTAGGAATCCATTTGTAACATTTTTATAAAGAAATACAATTATAATGTTGAGATTAATATTACTTGAAGAGATCCCAAAACCACTAAACAACATCCCAAAGAAACCTTTTCCTCGCTCATTACAAGGTGGAATAAGAAAGCTTCACAAATGGTAAACATACCAACAGAATCTAAATAAGTTGACATGGTTGTGAAAAATTCACTCCTTGTGTATCTAGACATACTGGTCACACAATACCTGTCAAGTTTCAAAGCACTCATTACCATTGCCTCCCACATCAAAGATATAATTGACGTCAGGTCCCAAGTATCTTCCATTCTTGGTTTTGAAGCCTTTTCTGATGAGGAGCCACTACCTGAGGATTGACAATCTATCCCTTCAGAAGATTACATAGAAGATGGATTCTTCGATGAAGATACATTCTTCTTTGATAAAAGGGAATATCAATCCTTCCACCTTGATCTAGCCAACTACTGCCCAATAACTGGTCCCTTGAAGAAAGTATAGTCCTGCTAGATTTTGAAATTGAAGCTGAACCTGAAGAATCTTCCTGAGCTAGGGTCAGCCAAGTTTGAATTGTTTGAGTTTGAAACCTTTGGGTCCTCCATGTAACCCATCCCTATTTTTAATTTTCAAACCATGGCGTGTCACTTCTTTTGAGGCTTATAAAATGAACAAGTTTTTATGATCATGTTTACTTATTCTCTTTTAATGTTTCAACTAGTGAATCTGAGTTGAATCAATAAAAAAAGAGAATCTTAAAAAATAAATCAAATAACTGATATTGTTAAAGAGCCAATTAATGTTGAAACTCATTTCAAAAACAACATTTATTGCATTTGCATGCTTAAACAGGTTTAGTATAGAGACAAGCATCAAAGAGTTCAAATATTGCTTCGCCAAGAAGCTCAGTCTCGAGCCAAGCATCGCCATTCATGAGATTGCAAGCTTGTCAAACAAAAACTTAAGCACATTAAAGCTGAATCATCACTCCCAATCAAAATAAAAGTTTCTAAGCCGATCGACTACACATCTTAGTTGCCATCGACTACTTCACCAATTGGGTAGAGGTTGCACCTTTTCAAGTTAAATTGACCAAGACATTATTTACAAGTATGGTGTTCCTTTTGAAGCCATCACAAATAATGACCCCCGCCTCTAAAAAGAGGTGGCCACTTTCAATATCATAAGTCTTCTTCTTACAGACCAAAGGAGCTACCAATAAGGCTCTCAAACATTCTAAAAAAAATCAACAATCACAAAAGTTCATATTGCCACTTACCAAATGCCCTCATTGGGTACAGAACTTCATTTAAATTAGCCACTAAGGCGGCACCCTACTCACTGAAATGGAAGCAGTTCTACCCATTGGAAGCTTAAGCCACCCGAGTTCTCCAAGAGGGCCAAATTAATGAAACTAACTGGAAACATGCCTACTTCAACCATCTCAATCTCATCAAAATGAATACCAAGCTCAAAACTACTAACTCAAGCTTGCAAAGCACATCAATTAAAATGTTAGAGACATAAACCTACAAAGGTGACCTGGTCTCAAAGAAATTAGACAACCCACATTAGATCCTAGAGGAAAATTCTGACCTACATCAGTGGTCCATTCATCATCAAGAAAATCATGACTGGTAGAGGTGTCATCCTCATAGACATCATTGGCAACGAGTTCAATCATCCAACCAATCTGGACCAACTCAAGCAATACTATATTTTTCCATTGCATTTTTGTGTTCTTGATTCTCCAAAAAATTTCTATGTACTACATTTTTCAAAATATATTTTAAGGAGATATGTAGGCAACCTTACAAGAATGGTCTAAAGCATTCAATAATATTCAATTTTCATATCATTTGAGCTTTTTAACATTGCATTAGAAAATAAAACAAAGAAATAAATCAGAAAAAAGATTGAAAACCGCTAAGTTTAAAATCCAAATGGGCAGCTTAGGAAAAAGTTAGGGCATCCTGCTAGACTGAAAACTGAAAAAGGCGGTCTAGAAAACAATCAAAGCAACTCGCTAAGTTGAAAACCCAAAAGGGCAGCTTAGGCAAAAATTAGAGCTTAAACAAAATAATGCGTTTTATTGAATTCTTATTCACCTTGTGGACAAAAAAAAAAGGAATATTAAAACTCAAATACATCTCTCTAAATTACTCTTCCTCTTTCAAATGGGCATCCCTATCGGGCCTCTTAAACAAAACTAACAAGTCACTCACCCTTCATCCTTTAAACATGTCTCATACATAATAACTCCTCAAATAAGCAAACCTAATCCCTAGTGGACTTCTCAAACATTAACATTTCCCTAATGGATTCCTCAGAACATCTCCCTAGTGAGAATCAGATACAACTAAAGCCCCCAAATGAGTTAGCCAATAACTATTCCCTAAGTGGAGTTAGCTAATGCAAGTTTAATCATAAATCCCCAATGGAGCAACAACCACCGTCAAAGCCAAGCAGTATCTCATCCTAAAATAGCTCAACTACAGATTTTCCTTTACCCATCTACGGTATCAACCCAACCACTTGCACATCTTCTCAGCCATCAGGACAAACAAGCAAAAGTATAGGCCCTCCATCTATTGCCTAAATAAACTCCATATTCTAAAACTTGAAACCTCATAAACATGGCAGACAGGTTCATCATATCACCTTTTATGTCACTCAAACCCAAAAAACCTTCTCACTGAGTTGAAGAAACTAACTGACAAAGCCTTTCCAACCTCGGGCTTTGAAATAAGAAACCCATCAAAGACAACACCAAATCTGAACACATGGTTCACCGAGTCTCATAAAACATATGCCAAACACTCCAAAGTGTCTAACCGATTTTCACCAACCTTGCATTGCTCGAGGTTAATTCTCTCGACCTTGTTCAGGTTCTTGCATCACGTAGCTGAAGTATGGCTCTATTTGTGGAGGCAACTCATAAAATACTTTGTTTCTCAAAAATAAATTTTCATGAGGAAAATACAACACAATTTTAGAAAGAGCTAAAATTTCATACAAATAATAAAGCTTTTCAAAATTTTTACAAAATAAAGACCTACGGTGGGTCATACTCAGCATGCATCTCCCTCCAAATCCTAGCATTATCCAACACATATATAGGGGCATCCTCTTGAAGGAGTCTTTACTTGTAATGCAAAGACATTACAACTACCCATCAAGCTCAGAATTTGACAAGGTCAAAGCCTCACATGACATAACTTCAACATCCAACAAGACCATGAGTTCATATGGCATGATCACTAAGATCAACATGATAATTACAACGTTTAACATCCCTGACTTGGAACATCGTAAGCCTAGAAGCTGACATGGAATAATCCCTTATTTTGACATGGCGACAAGACTATAATCTAACATAGCGACAAGCCCAGATTTGACATGGCATTGCCATAAGGCCAGAATCTGACTTGGTATGGCCACAAGCACAAAAACTGACATGGTATCATCACAAGCCCAGGATATGACAAGACATGGTCATAAGCCCAAAAATCGAAATGGCATCATCACAAGCCATGAATCCGACATATCACCTATGGGTTTACCATCATTAGAATCATCTTCTGCTCGAAGCTAATTCAAATGAGGAAGTAGTTATGAACCCTCAATTTTGCATCTCCAGAATCACCAGTCACCTCATGACTCTTAATTGGACTTAAAGGTTTGGAAATAGAATGGAGTTAAGGAGGTAATGCCCCTTACTGCATCAGGTTAGCCCCTCGAATGAAAATTTCAAATTACAAGGTTTACATGGAAAATTTTCTATGTCTGGACATATTCTCAAGAAAATTCCCTTATTTTTACACCACCAAATCTGGTCCGTCAATACGAGCCCATAAAATCTAATCGAGCCCAAATCAAACCTAAAATGAACCCAGAAAGTAAAAAAAAATTGAACTGAGACATTTTGTACTAAGACTGTAAACTGGGCGCGAGAGCTAAGTCCATGGCGCAGGAGCCAGTGGTCTGGCGCATGCCCTCAGTGCCTGGTGCATACACGAGTTGCCTAGCCCACATGCTCAATTTTTTGATGATCCAGACCCAATTTTACTATAAATTGGACCCCTGGTCACCTTTGGAGACAATTTTTGAACACCGAACTTTTACTCATTTTTTACTAAAAATTCTACCAGTCTGAACCTTTGCCAAATCAATTTTATGGAGATCATTTTCAAATGCAACGAAAACCTGTCCCAGCCTAATCAAGCCTTCTAAAACACTAGCTCCGCACAAAAAAAGAGGTATTATTCCTTGAACCAGAGGTAGACCCACCTCAGACATAGGGTATGCGCGTGCATACCCTGAAAATAAATCAACCATGAGAGATGTGTTAAAGTAATAGGTTAAAATAATTAAAATATTTACAAACTCTTCACATGTGCACACCCTTAAAAAAAGAAGAAGAAAGTCTCCTCATATTCTTCTCTCTGTGAACAGCAGTGGCGGTTCCATACTCTGTCACATCTTCTCTTAACAATACTTTTCTTTCCATTTTTTAAATCACAAATCAAGTCGAAGAAGATTGACAAGGTAAATATTTTTCAATTCATTTTCTTTTTCATATTTTATTTGTCTTTTTGCAAGGAATTCATATTTTATTTGTTCTAATTGTAATGGTTTTTTTTTCTTTGTCTTGAACTAATTGCAATGATTCATGGCTTTATTTTGTTAAGTAAGAAACGTTGGTTTGCAGTAGCCTTTTCCTTTTCCTTTTTATTTTTATTTTTTTATAATTTTATTATTATCTTTTGTCTTAATTATTTTCATTCTTATATATTTGCTATTGACTATTTTGAAAGGACTTGATTTTTAATTTTCTTTTATAATTTATCATTTTAATTACTTCTATATATGAATTTTTATTTAAAATGTAAAGAAGTTATATATTTTATATTAAATTAATTCTTGATTGATGAATTAGAATTTAAATTAAAAAAAATAACTTAATTATATGATTGAGTATTAGAATTTAATTAATAATAACTTAAATCTAAATTTAATTTAATTTTGACAGAAATTTTATTTCTATTTGATAAGTGAAAATTTATCGTTATATATATGTATATATATATATATATATATATATTAAAATGCAATTATTATCATGAATGAAAGTGATGCATCAAAGAAGAAAAAGGGGAGGATTAGTACTTTAGAATCATATTTTCAAAAGAAGACGAAGACTCAAGAGGGTTCTTCTTTATGATTAGTCGCACCTCAAAATCAAAATGAAAATGAATCATCTTCTCCTCCAGAGACAATGCCTCCAACTAGAGAAAGAGAAATTCAATTTGATATCAATTCTCTTCCACACGATCCATGAAGAAGGAGAAGGATTCTTGACTATCATCCATCTGACCAAGATACAATTAGAAGAGAATATATTCAAAGAAAAGCATGCCAACCACGTGATCACAACTTTCCTCAAACAAATATTGGAGGTAAATTGCATTGCTTTAATCCTAATTAGTTTGATATGTACAAGTCATGGCTTGAGTATAATATTAAAAAAGATGTTGCATTTTGTTTATTTGTTACTTATTCAAAGATGATGTTGATGTGATTAATGCTGATTGTCAAGGTCATGATGCATTTGTTAAAAAAAGGGTTTAGGGGTTGGAATCGACCGAAGGCCTTTGCTAAGCATGTTGGTCAAGTTAATAGTGTTCATAATTGATGTTTGGAGAAGTTTGAGGCTAAAATGAATCCAAACTCTTCCATTCAAAATTCCTTTATTAAACAAATTCCATAAGCTAGGAAGAAATATCAAACCCACTTGAATGTTTCACTTGATTATTTGAGGTTTCTTTTACTTCAAGGGTTGGCAATTCGTGGTCATGATGAGAGTGAAGCATCTTCTAATAGAGGGAATTTTATTGAACTTTTAAAGTGATATGCTGAAAGGAATGATGAAGTTGGAAAGGTTGTTTTGAAAAATACAACTGGAAATAATCAAATGATTGCCTATTCGATTAAAAAAGATCTCATCAATTCTTGTTCGAGGGAAACAACTAAGGCCATCATAAAAGATTTAGGTGAAGACTACTTTGGAATATTAGTAGATGATGTGTCTTGTAAAGAACAAATGGCTTTTTGTTTGTGTTATGTTAATAAAACAGGAGCAATAGTATAACGATTTCTTGGTGTTATGCATGTTATTGACACTACTGCTTTGTCTCTTAAGAATGCAATTTATTCTATACTTGTTGAGTACTCACCAAGTCCATCTAGAATTTATGGGCAAGGATACAATGGGCTAGTAATATGAAGGGTGACATTAATGGTCTCAAAACATTGATAATGAATGAAAGTCGATCTGCATACTACATTCATTATTTTGCACATCAACTTCAATTAACACTTGTTACAGTTTCAAAAAAAAATTGTTAACTGTGGGTGGCTTTTTTATACTCTTTCCAATATGTTAAATGTGGTTGGCGGCTCTTGTAAGCGGAAAGTATGGTTAAGGAAGCTCAAGATTAAAAAGTTGAAAAATCATTTGAAAATGACGAGCTTGAAACTAGGAAAGGTCTGAATCAAGAAATTGGTTTAGGGAGACCAGGTGATACTCATTGAGGATGGCACTATAAGTTATTAGTGAATGTTATTACTTTGTATCCTGCTATTTGTGATGTACTCGACATGATTTTTTATAATCCCCAAAGTTCAGAAGATCGGACAAAAGTTGATAGTGTTAGTTTTTCACTTGAGTCATTTTACTTTATTTTTATTGTGCATTTAATGAAGACTATATTTGGGTGGAAAATCAATTGAACATTGCTCTATAAAAAAAAAAGATCAAGACATTGTTAATGCCATATCACTTGTAGAGCTGACTAAGGAGAGGTTGCAACAAATGAGAGAAGATGGATGGGAATCTCTCTTGGATTCAGTCATTTCCTTTAGTAGCAAAAATGGTATTGGAGTTCTTAATATGGATGATGAATATCTATCTCGAGGAAAAAAGAAGTGAAGCAAGCAACAACCTACTAATCTTCATTATTTTTGAGTTAAGGTTTTTTTAACAGTTGTTGATTTGCAATTTCAAAAGCTCAATAACCGATTTGATGAGGTAAGTATAGAGTTACTTCTTTGTATGACTTGTTTGAGTCATGTTGATGGCTTCTCTTCTTTTGATAAGTCAAAATTACTTAGACTTGTTGAATTTTATCATGATGGCTTTTCAAGTATTGATGTATTGTATCTTGAGGATGAACTTTAAAATTTAGCTTCATAATTAGAGGAGAGATTAAAGAATTCAAGGTCTAAAGATATTGGCAAACTCTCTTTGAAGCTTATTGAGACAATGAAGTGTGAAACTTATCGACTTGTCTATTTTCTTATAAAGTTAGTATTGATCCTTCCTGCTGTAACTGTAACTATTGAAAGAGCATTCTCAGCGATGAATTGTGTGAAGAATAAGTTGTGGTACAGTTTAGGTAATCAATTTTTGAATGATTACTTAGTTACTTATATAGAGAGAGATGTCTTTTTAAAAATAAGTGACGATGACATTTTGAATCGCTTTCAAAGTATGAAAACTCGTTGAGAACAATTGTAGTTCTTTCTTAGATATTGAATTATCTTTATTTATAATTTTTTTTAAATATAAATTTTTTTAATATTTGGATAGTATAATTAAATTATATTTTTATTATTTATCGTTTCTAATTGTATGATGATTCTATGACGTTAGACTTTTACCATGCATTATTTTTATTATAATTATGCATACTCTATTTTGAAATCTTAGATCCGCCATTGCCTATGGACTCGTATTAATGGACGGATTTAATGGTGTGAAAATAAATGTTCACACTTCCATCTAATCTCGTCATCAACATCATCCTCTAAATTGAGATTAAAGAATGGTATATGGTACATAACAAAAGTAGGAAGGAGATGCTAAAATTTACTACAGTCTCATCCACTATGAGCATCTATAGAGTGATAAACTTGCAAATTATGATAGAATATGGAATAAGACTTAAGGCATAATCAATAAAATTATTCTCTAATAAAACCTAATTGTTTTATCTAGAAGTGAATGTTCTTGCCTCTCCTCAATGACCATATGACACCTTTCAGCATCAAGTTCTTTTGGAAATGCCACACTATATATAAAGGATGAATGGCCTTGGTTAGGAGACATGTCACCGTTAACAATTTACTTAGGATATTATTGGAAGGAGTTTGAACTCCTAAACTAGCTTTATACATGTGACTTTGTTAAAGTTTTTAACTACCTAGATGCTAAGCCCACCTCTCTATTTAGGTTGACACACCCCAAGCCAAGAAATAAGATAAAATTTCCTTTGATAAGAAAACCATTCTATTAATTTTACTACAGGTATCACTAAGAAGCATACTAGTTTGGTTGTGTAAAAGAAAGTTTTCATGAGAGAAGACCGAGGTATAGTAGAATAACCAACAATAGAAAGGAAACTTTTACTCTAAGACTGAGAATTTTTTATGCATATGCTTTCTTAAATTGCATACATATACAAGGGTTCAAGTTTTGATTGATATTTGTGGAGTTGATCATCCCTCTCGAAAATGATGGTTTGAAGTGGTTTATAATTTACTGAGTACTCGGTATAACTCACGCATTCGTTTACAAACTAGTGCAGACAAAGTAATATGAATATCTCTGGTAGTCAACCTATTTTCATTAGCCGACCGATGGAGCGAGTGGTTTAGGATAGTTTGGTGTTTCTTCCATCAATCATCCGAATTTATGTCGTATAACAATAGATTATGGTTTTGAGGATCATCCATTATGAAAAGACCTTCCTCTGAGTGGATATGTGAAAGTATGCTATGATGATCTAGATAACGTGTAATTTCTGAAACAGTTGAGATAACCCAAGAATTTTGCTATTTCGATTTTGCTAGTCCTTGGGAACAGCATAGCGACGTATAACTCAGAATCATAATAAATAGGTCTAGTCTAGGGGATAAATCAATAGGAAATAATATTTGCTTTGTAAGAAGAAGAATTCACTTCTATTAAATAAAAGAGTTTTATGGGAATTATATTGATTGTCAGTATCATTGAAAAAATAGGAAGAATGAACAATTTCCTACAACTCTTACCAGTATGGAATAAGTAATGAATTAAGCTAGAAGTTTTGATCTATATAAAATGCATTGGGGTTTTCTTTCAATTTCATTGATACCAGAAGAGCCTTACTCTATAGGGGTGACAATGCTTTACTAATAGAATATTAGGGCCTAAAAAAAGTAATAGGGTGCTATTCTAGGCTCGCCTCACTCTTTAAGCTCCTTCCCTTATTGAAGACTAAAACGCTAGTGCACCTTCTATTTTTTAGTAAAGCAACCTTTCGTGCTAGGTGCTTATGTTTTTTGTCTGGGTGGAAATTAGTGGCAGGGCTTGTTTGATTGCATACACGGAATTGGGATCTCTTCTCGCATGTAACTCTTTCTATCGAGAAAGCCTCACTTATTCAAAGGGCTGATTATTTAAAACCTTTTTTTTCTTATAAGTAAGCATTGGTAGGAGTAGTAAGATGATAATGAGTATATAAATAAATAAAAATCAAAAGAAGAAATGAAATAGCAAGAGAATTTTATATCGATAGAGGAAATAACCATGTGAAGGCAGGGATTCTCTACAATGACATCGTAGACCAATAAAAAGGAATAACGTAGCTTGGTAGCGCATGGGTACAAAATGTCAAGGGTTCAAATCCTATCATCCCTACCTACTACTTCTCTTCTAGTCAATACTGAGGAATCCACTAAGATCGATTCAAATTGGACATACAAAATCTTTAATTTAATGATACTATATGCATGTAAGATGTATTGGGGGTACAAAAATAATCCTTTTTTCTTTACAGTTCTATCTATTGTGATAAGAAAATGCTCTTAGTTCAGTTCAGTAGAACGTGGGTCTCCAAAACCTAATGTCGTGTGTTCAAATCCCACAGAGCATGATTTCGAACCAACTTCTAGAATGGCAACTCTTTTTTAAAGAAAGAGTCACACTTCTAGAATTAACAAAGTAAGCTACTAAGGAAAAGTCTTATATTCCTTTTTTAGCTACTGTTGTAGCTTCATAGGCTGCTGAGGTTCTTGACTCACTTACCCCAGGGATTGAATCAACTGTTGCGGAACAATTATGAATCATATGTTGTTACAACTATTCCAGATGAATAAGCTACACATTTAGGAGTGACTAATTCAGCTACTATTTGGGATCTGCTACAAAGTCAGTTCCACTTATGTAAGAAGAAGAACTTAAATAGGTATAGTCTAAGTCGGTATCAGAGGAAGACAAAGAAGTTCAAGCTAAGTCGCTTACTGAGAAAAGAAGGTAGGAACTATCATATCGTATGGGGCGAATCAAGTTGGGTAGCAAGCTAGCTAGCGGTAATGAAAATCTCATATTGTTAATGCATTCTGAGATCGAATAGTCTTTTATAAGTTATTTTGACCACATGATTATGAAGGGATAGAACACCCAAATACATACCAAAATGCTTAGTAATTACCTATTTAAATTTAATGACTATTTTAAAAAAAAAATGAATTTATGTCTTACCTTTAAGAATCATATGCCTTGAAGCATTAGAAACCAATCAAAAACTTTCTCCATCACCTATACTTGCTAAAAATGGCCTCCCCCAAACATCGAATCATTAAAAAACACATGAGTAATAGTTGGGCCCCCTCTAAACACTTCAATAAAATAAAAAGTAAAATCATTAAAAGCTTGGTTAATTAATCAAGAGAGTTACTCCACATATAAGGGAAAAAGATACATTGAATCTCTTTTTCTAACATCACATATAGACATGAACCCAATTCACCATCTAATGTTATCCTCATATGCGTAATAGTCAAGCATTTTATAATATCATTTATCAAACCATTTGGAATTCCCACATTTATAAGAGTGTCAAGAATAAAGACCTACCTTAAATGGCCATACGCCTTTGTGAATCCTCAATGTTACACCTTCTTGCAATGGCTGCCTCATGACTTTCAATCAAACTTAAAGTCCTAGGAATAAAATGGGGGTCAAGGGGACAACGCCCCATGCTACCCCGAACAAAAATTTTAGAATAGATAGTTTACATGTAAAATTCTTCACATATGGATCGTATCATCAAGTCGAATCCATTGATTGGAATGGACCTAGAAACTCAGAAAAATCCTTTAATCTCACACCATTACGCTCGTTGTATCAATATAAGCCAATAGACATAAACTAGGCCCAAATCGGACTTGAAACAGACTGAAAATATGAAAAAAATGTCAAAACCGATACTGAATCGAGCACCCTACTCATGAGCTAGAGGCCTAGCACATGAGTAGAGTGTATTGTGCATGTGCAGTGGGCTTGACACATACATTAACTCTCTATCTCATTAATAAAGGGCTTTGCTTATGAGCCAAGCCCAGCTCATGAGCAAACCTTCTAACACACACACACATACCATTTTTTGAGTGTTTTCTAAGCTAGATTTTACTATAAATAGGCTCCTCCGGGTATCTGTCAAACATCTTTTCTCGGACGTCAAATTGCTGGTAAG
>CAOJBK011697593.1:0-14023 GCA_948294925.1 Codiaeum variegatum
GGAGAGGCGGTCGCTGGAGATGCTGGGCCTTCACCGGCCGGCTTTCTTTCTGGTCTGGCTTGCTCTTTTTGAAGCATTGGGGAAGGGGCAGAAAAAATGAAACTGGTCTGTGAGGGGAGGGGCTTTTATAATTAAATATTACTGACCTGTTACTGACCCAATATTGGGTCAGTAACTATTTTTTTTTTTCATTTTCTAACCCCAATATTGGGTCAGTAACTAATTTTTTTTTACTGACCCCAAAATTGGGTTAGTAACATTTTTTTTACTGACCCCGATATGGGGTCAGTAATATTCTATTGACGCACGACTTTACGTAAAAAAATTCATTCCCGCCCATGTATTACTGACCCCAAAATGGATCAGTAAATTACTGACCCATTTTTTGGGTCAGTATGGGGTTAGTAACTATATTTTTTTTCATTTACTAACCCGTTACTGACCCCAAAATTGGGTCAGTAATAATTTTTTTTTACTGACCCCAATATGGGATTAGTAATGTTCTATTGACGCGCGACTTTACGTAAAAAAATTCATTCCCGCCCATGTATTACTGACCCCAATTACTGACCCAAAAATGAGTAAGTAAATTACTGACCCATTTTTTGGGTCAGTAACTAAGGGGAAAAATTAAATTATTTAATTACTGACCCATTTTTTGGGTCAGTAATTTACTGACCCATTTTTTGGGTCATTAACGGGTTAGTAACATCTACTGGGATTTCAAAGAATTATTTTTCTCCATTTTTACTGACCCAAAAAATGGGTCAGTAATTTACCAGACCCATTTTTTGGGTCAGTAATTAATTAATTTAATTTTTTTTTTGTCAGTAAGGGGTTAGTAACCATAATTTTGGGTCAGTAATTACTGACCCCAAAAATGGGGTCAGTAAAATTTATAGTGTATTGTGCTTAAGAATGGAGATGGATATGATTATCCTATATGGCTTTATTTTAGAACATTGAATGGGTACTTTGTTAAGCAAGGATAATTTGTCCCCTACTGTGCCTTTCTTGAGCTTTGGATCTGTCTTATGAATGGCATCACTATTCCTAAGTTCAAAATATTTTTTGACATCAAGCTGTTGCCGGAGGAATGTCAACCTATTTATTTCTTAACTCTTGACACTAAGGATTATATGAGGGCTAGACTTTTCGAAATTTTTTTTCTAGCTAACGAGGAGAAAACTGACCCTACCACCTTGATCAAATCTGCTACTGAGGAATTAAATTATCGATCTATAGAAGAGAGTCTAGTCCTACTAGATATTGAGGTTGACACTAATGGGCCAATTGAATCTATGGAATCTTCTAAATCTAAGCAGACTCTGAAAGTTTTAAGTCCTCTAAGTCCTCCCTTGATGTTTCCATTGGTTTTAATTTTCAAATGGATGTAACTATTACAATCATGTTTTCTTATTACAATCATGTTTCCTTATTCTCTCTTAGTGTTCCAATAGGTGAATATGAGTTTAATCAATTGAAAAAAGATAACTTTAGAATAAACTAAATAATTGATGTTGTTAAAGAGCCCATAAATCCTAGCACTATTGACATACCAAAAACAACATTCATTACATCTGTTTGCTTAAACAAGTATGACACTGAATAAAGCATCAAAAGATTCGAAAGTAGCTTTGCCTGAAAGCCTAGTGAAATGACCAATCATGATCCAAGCATCACCTTCTATAAGATTCCAACATATTTGGATTACAAGCCCATCAAATAGAAGTGTAAATTCTTGAAAGTTGAATAGTCACTCCAGATCAAAGAAGAGGTTTCCAAGCAGTTGTAACATCAGTTTATCAAGTCTATCAACTATTCATCCTTGTTAACCAACATTTTTTCAATACTTAAGAAAGATGGTAAGGTCAAAATGTACATCAACTACAAAGAATGGAAACTACTATCTTCCAAGATATGATGCACAGAGATATGGAAGTCTATTTTGATGACATGGTTATTAATGGTACAACTGCTGAACAACACTTACAAACGTTAAAGAAGTTCTTTTTGAGACTTCACCAATACAAATTGAAATTTAATCCTATAAAATGCATTTTAGGAGCCTTAATCTTAGGACATATAGGAGCAAGAAAGGGATTGAGATTGATCCTGCCAAGTACAAAGCAATACCTCAGATGTCACCTTTTAAAACTGAAAAGGAGATAAGGGGCTTCTTAAGTTGCCTTTAGTATATCAGTCAATTCATTAACACTCTAACTGATACATGTGGCCCATTTTTCTAGCTGCTTAAAAAGAACTCTTCCAAGCAATGGGATGATAAATGGCAAAGAGCCTTTAAACAAATCAAAGAGAATGTTCTCAATCCTTCTATCCTTTAACTGTCTAAACGTAGACAACTATTCATGCTTTACTTATTAGTCACTGACAAAGCTATGAGTGCCATGTTGGCACAAAATGTCCCTTCCACTCATAAAGAAACAAGCCATTTACTACTTGAGCAAAAGGATATTGAGACACGAGCTCAATTACAATCACATTAAGAAGCCCTACCAGGAACTGGTATGGGTTTGTCACAAACTAAGACACTACCTAGTGTGAACTCTTATTTTTACACCATTAAATCTAGTCCATTAATACGAGCCCATAGACCCAAATCGAACTTAAAATGAATCCAAAAAGTTAGAAAAACTAAAAAAAATTGAACTAAGTTAGATTGAACTGAACTGCATATGGCTCGCGTGCATAGAGCCCTGCTTGTGCGCAATAGGCCTCGGGGTGCACGCAGCTAGGCTTGCGTGTGCGCAACTGATCCAGCATGTGTACAACAGCCCTGACGTGTGTGCAATGTCCCCTACATGCACGTTATGACCTCTTCATATGTTTCAACTCACCTGTTTGTGCACCGATCCTCCTCCATATGTGTAACTTTTTCTTGCAGACCAAGTCAATTTTTTTTTCCAATAAATAGAAGCCTCCTGGTTCTATTTTTTGTAACTTTTTTCACTCCGAAACCTTGTTGAATTTTTCACTCAAGATTCTTACAACCTGAATTTCTATCAAACCACTCCCTAAAAATCATACCTAAGCACTATAGAGACTCATTCTGGTTTTATAAAGATGGCTGATCACCAATTCCAAAGCGAGAAAAAGGAAAGGTAAATCCTTATTCACTGTGTTTTTATTCTATTTTTCCATTAAACCTAAAATAAGACTTAGGTAAAATTTACAATCAAAATCAGTTTTTTAGTTAAAATATGAAAAAATTAAGGACCTATTTGGTTAATCATTTTTTCATAGAATCAATTAGCTCCTAACCAAACAACCAACCTCTTTTCAAACAACCTCAACCCTTTGTGAGAAGGGAGAACAACGTGGAGTTTTATTCTCATTTCAAGGGATGCGCTGACAATTTCTTTTATTATTTCTTTTGGTTATTTCATTTTGTTTCATGTTTATATTTATTTTACTTTATGTTAATGATATTTTATTATTATTCACTATAGCAGTAAATGATGCAATTTCTTCTTGACATGAATTGTCAAAGGCAAAATTTGTCAGATCAGTTTCCTAACACATTTATTGTTAGTGGATCATACATAAAATTTTGTCGTTATTTATTTATTATTTTGTTATTATTTTTTCCACTATTATTATTTATCTATTTGTGATCACTTTAAGGACGAAGGTGTGCCCTTGCTTTGCCTTATGGTTAGAGGACAGATCCCCTTTATATCCATTTTTATTTGTATTTAATTTCAACCATTTCATTATCCAGTTTATTTTCTATTTGGGGATGTGTGCTCTCCCTAGTACCGATCTGACTAGAAGAGAAGAGAGACCCATATTTCTCTTACCTCTTTTACTTACGCTTTCTTTTATTTTTATCATTCTAATTCTATCATTATATTTTCTCATGCATCATTATTAAATTGTTATACCAGTTAATGCATCATTCGATATTTGTTCATGCATACATGAAACCCATTTTGACCAAATCCATATGATTTAGAGCCAAAAGTGTATAAAAATTAACCCTTTTCTAAAATTAATTTTTGTATCAATCATGAGTACTCAAATCTATCTTTTGGTTTGAGGCTTGTGTCTTTTCATGGGTAAAGTTTATTTTTTGGGAGTTAAACAATAAAAGTGGTTTCTTAATCACCATGCAATTGAAATATTTTTTTTCAAAAGTGTTAAGTGGCGACTGACAACACATACATCACACCTAATGGCCCATAAGGGGGTTCTCCCTACGTGAGACTCGAAAAGGACTCAACATGCAATCCTTCCCTCTTATGGTTGGTTTCCCCAAGCACCAAAGCTTGAGGCGCATGTCGTGCTCGAGGGCAAGGCCTCACAGTTGGCGACTCCACTAGGGACGTTTAAAACTGACAAAACTAAGTGGACTATTTTGGACACAAAACATTTTGGGCTCAAAAATCATATGGAGTTTGTTTTATACATCACTTCACATGCACCCTTATCTCTAGAAAAATAAGGATAAAAAGTAACTTCAAGTGAGCTTTCCTCCTTAGGATAGCTTTGCCAGTAGTGAAATCTTGCACCCAAGTCCACTCATTGATCCTTTCACTTGAGATAACGAGGTTGGACGTAACCGTTGGACCCACATAAATCTCTTTGATTCACATGTGGTTAGGTATATCACGCCTCTAGTCATTGTGTAACCTTTCAAACCACCAAGCCTCATGTAATGATTGGAGTTAACCCCATGTACCATAATCCTATCATCATGAAACTATTTTCATTCATGCATACATACATACATGTATCACTACATAAGAAACCTAAGCAAGGTGGAAAAGTTCCAAAATGTTCCTCCTATCACCATCTTAGTTCAAAATCATGCACCTGGTCTACTGTGGTTGAACTTTATAATAATGTTGATACTCTGTTTCTTTTCATTCAAAGGAAACCATATCTAACTAAGGTACTTCCAACCCATCTGCCCCACAAGGCGACATTGCTACCATGCCAACTAAGGTAATGACGAAATAAGATGAGGCCCTCAAGAAATAAGAAGAGACAATGACCTTTATGCTTCAAGCCCAAGAACATATTATCCTAGGATAGGTCCAAGCTATGATGACCAAAGTGGGCATCAGCCAACCAACAATGCATCCTCACCCCAACCCCCCACCACCCCCCACCCACTTACCAACTAACCATGGGTCACTACACAAACTGCCCCTCTCATGGATCCTTTCCAAAAGGGGGCTTAAGACTATCCTCTCCTCAAGGATATGGTTAAGAAGTACGAAGATATACAAAAAATTTTGAATACAATTAAGAAGAGAAATGACATGGTTGATGTAAAGTCCCCCAGCCTCTTCCCAAATATAAGGCTGCTTTTGAAGTTCCAAATGCATGTTTTTTAGATGTTTGATGGCACCGCCTTCCCCAAAATCCATCTCAAGATCTATGATGGTTACCTTCACCCCTTAGGTGTAGATGGTGAGCTCCTTACTCAGTTGTTCTAACAGTCGCTTTCTGGTGCTTCCTTGAGATGGTTTGTAGATTTAGATGATTCCCAAAAATAGACCTGGGAGTCCAATTGTAATATCTTTATCAAATAGTATAATGATAATTTAGAAGTTGATATTACATGAAAAGATATAGAAACTATTAAACAAATTCCCAAAGAAACTTTTTCCTCATTTATTACGAGGTGGAGGAAGAAAGCTTCACAATTGGTAAACAAACCAATTGAATTTGAACAAGTTGATATAGTGGTGAAAAACTTGCTCCCTGAGTATCGAGACAAACTGATCACACGATATTTATTGAGCTTTAAAGCTTTGATTACCTCTCTCATCGAGGAGAGAATAAATGCTAGCTTTATCATAAGACAAGTCCCAAACTTCCTCATCTAAATTCAAGAGACGTGTTCACTAAGGGAATGTTACCCAAAAAAAGGGGAAGTCAATGACATTTCTGCCCGTAAGTCAATTCAGTTAGAAAGGAGAAAATTTTCAGATTTTGGTGGTTTTCCTCTTAGTGCCATCTATAATAAGTGTCCGGATAGTGGAGTTATTACACCTCTAGAGCAGAAACCCATTCCTAACCCTCTTTTAAAGAACATCAACATGAATGAAAGATGTGATTAGCATCAAGGACCTAGGCACAAAACTCACAACTACAAAGCCTTTCCAAGACTTGATTGATTTTAAAGAACTTTTACCACCTGCTTCTTTGCCAAACATCAACTTCAACCCTCTCTTTGACCACAATGTCAATGCCATCCTAGTGGAATTTGAGGAAAGAGATTCCACCCATTTGATTTGTGCTGCTGATATGCCATTTAGTAATTATCACTATTATAGAGATGACCTACCTTCCTTAAGAAAGTCTATCTCAGCTAATTACTCCTTTTCCATGGATGACTTACCTTTTTTAGGAAAGTCTATCCAAAACAACTAGTGTTTTATAATATATTTGAACAACATGAGGGCTAAAATTGATGCTACCACCCGAAGTGGGAGAGTTGTACAAGCACCTATTGCTCCACTTCAAACTGGCCAACCAGTGGCTCCACCCAAGGGTACTCCTAAACCAGAAGAGGATCCCTTGCTAAAATAACTCAAGAAAACCCAGCCTAATATTTCAATTTAGAGTCTAATAATGTCATCTTATCCTCATTACCAATCTCTTTGGAGGCTTTGAATCAATGTCAAGCTCAAGAAGACATTTCTTCAGACACTTTGGTGACCTTGATTACAAGTGTTGTAAAGGGAGCATCCATTTCTTTTACTAATGATGAGATCTCACCTGGCGAACCCCACAATAATGCTCTTTATATTACTTTTATTACAAGGGAAAAGACTATCCTATAGCCCTCATTGATAATGGGTTTGCTCTAAATGTATTCCTACTCAAAGTAGCAAGTTGCTTGGGTCTAGAAGCTGTTGATTTCACTCCCCCTGATTAAATAGTGATGGCTTATGATAACTTCAAAAGGGAAGTTTTGGGGGTTAAAACTTTGATAGTCATCATAGGTCTTACAGGTTTTGAAATTCCCTTCTCGGTCATCGCTGTACCTTTATGCTTTAACCTACTTCTTAGAAGGCCATGGATTTATAAAGCTAAGGTAGTACCCTCCACCTTGCATCAAAGAGTCAAATTTCCATTCAAAATGGGGTGTCACTATCAAAATTGACATGTCGGGAAAAGTTGAAGTCCCTGGCACTGTTCCTATCTTGGAAATTCAATGTGAGTTGTCAGCATATCCTTTATATGGCTTCTCATTTGTTCAGTTCATTGAGACTATTGAAAATCTGAAAGAGGCAATTTCAGATGACTTTGATCCTTATTGTAATCCTATGATTGCAAATATTATGAAAAACATTACCTATTTTCCTAGAATGAGTCTGGGTAAGAATCAATAAGGGATTAAGTCCTTCGATGAGTACACATTCTCCACACCACCTTTCGGTTTAGGTTATCATCCAACTGAGGATGAGTTTCTGGAAGAAAAGGCCAAAGCCCGAGAAAAGTTTGTTACGCTCAGAAATGGAGGGGAATATGACTACCCTATAAGGCCTTACTTCAAGACCCTTAACGGCCATATGTGAAAGAGGGAGAGACAATTCATTACTGTGATTTTTCTTAACCTTGGGTCTACCCCATAACTGGTATCACTATTCTAGGCTTCAAGGTCTTCTCTAATATAAAACTACTACCTGAAGATTGCCAGCCAATATATTTTCTGAATCAAGACTGGGAAGAAACACATGGAAGCTATCCTCTTTAATGAAATATATGTTCTTTCTGACGAGGAAAACACTATATTTCTACCTTGAACAAGCAGATCCAATAGAAGCCCAACAATTGGTCCTTCGAAATAAGTGTCTATCAAACTGTTATGACTAATTCTCAGTATGAGTTATCAAAGTCTAAGTCTAAGTCCTCTTAGTCTTCTAAGACCTCTAAGTCCTCTGATGATGTAATCTGTCCTCTAGGCCTTAATTATCAGTGTGATGTAACTATGGACCTTTCACTTATTAAAATCAATAAAATGAGCAAGTTTTCTTTGTATAATCATGTATTGTTATTTTCTTTGCTATTCCAACTGATGAATCTAACCTTAATGAAATAGAAAAAGAGAACAACAAAATAAATAAAATAAATGATGCAGTTAAAGAGCCCATCATGGTTCAGGAATCATGTAAAAATTTTCTAGGAACAATATTATTACACTTGTAGCAACAAAATTGAGTTGAGAGACTGTTGACACCGGCCTCAAAACAGGCTCGAGGAGAGTCATTCCCAAGGTCCCAAAAATGGGCCAAGGACTCAGCAAACCTCCACACAAGCCCTTAGGCGAGTAAAAGGCCAAGTGCCCAAGACCAAAGGCTCTTGATAGATCACCCCTAATATGGGCCTCACGTCAAGCCCTAGGGCGAGGCCCTAAGTCCTTAATAGGTTAGGCATGTACCCTAAGGCCTTTGATTCAAGCCCCTGGGTGAGACGCCCAACCTAGGGATAGAAGAGTGCTCCCATAAGCTCTCCTAAGCCAATATCAACCTAAGCCCACTCTAAAAAGGTATAGTTCGTGATGCCCAAAATTTAAATCCATGCTTACCTTCAGAGATCCTAGACCGAAGGCCCAAACGCAATAGATGTTTCCACATCACATGTCCAACTATGTGCTGCCCTAGGACAGATTTCCACTGCATCAGGAAACTATATAAAAGGCTCGAATTTCTAAGGTTAGGGATCTTTGTATCAACACTCAAAAACACAAACTTTTTTCTCTTTGTTATGGCAAAACCCATAATAGTTTTTCTAGTCCCTTGGACTACAGTTGTTCCACCCAGAGCAATGGTGGTTGCCTATATCTCCATTAGTTAAAGCAGTTGACAGTCAAAGCCTAAATACCACCCCTCTCCTCTAGACTAAGATCTCCTGACGACAACATTGCCTATATCTAGGAGATAAAGATTTACCTAGAGTCCTAGATACAGCAATCGGCGGAAATGTCATCACCCGACCTGAGGACACGTATCTGTAACTAGGTTTACTTTTATATTCCCTTTATCTTATCACTTTTCTTTGTTTTGTCTTTGTACTAAGAAAAATACCAAAAACAATAAACTGTTTGGATCACATCTATTGGATTTAATACAATATCTATTTTGGTTATCATATTTTTGCTTGAGTTTGTTAACTTTCAACCTAAACTGATACGAGAGATTCATAATCGTACTTTTATCGAAGTGAGAAAACTTGGACCGATATACTCTTGTTCGAGCGCCATTAATAGCTGGGGACACCAAATTCGTGCAAACACATACAATGTTGTCGGAGGGAGAATTTGTCTTTTAGCCTTTTTTTTTTTGCCATTTTTTTTCCAAATATTTGTGCCTTTTAGCTTGATGACGACTAAAACAATAATACGACGTAAGCGTTTTATATAATTACTAAAACAACAAAACGACATAAGCGTTTCACATAAACTATAAGCCAAGGGTCACCAAGAACCAACATCGATCCTCTCTTCTCAGTACCCATCCCCGGACCCTCGCTTTCTCAATTAATCCCAAATTTGCAATACCCAAATTCCAATTCTGGTTTGATTCCATCAGATTTTGATGAAATAAGCTATACTTTGATCTGGGAACCTCAAGAATGCTGTAGAAATTTCAGGTTTTGTGGGGGAAAAAGCAAGAATTTTTGAAGATTTTGGATGGATCTCAAATTTTTAAAATTTGTAAGGAAGAAGGAAGCTTTTAGAAGCAGCTACTGTCATTTTCTGAAGTCAGGTTTATTGTTTTATGAATCGTTTTTTAATTTTCTGTTTATTTTTTCTATGAATTTTTATTTCCTTTATCATATACTTGATTTGGTATTGTGTTTGTAAAAAAATTTTAAAAAATCTATTACTGCAATTTCCTTGCTGATGTTTTGGTTTGAGTACTCCATACTGGTTAATCTGCATGTGCTTTCAAATTCTGGGTACCCGTCAAAGCTTGTATAGGGCATGTTTGGTCTGGTTTTAAAGGAATTGTTTACTTGGTAGCTAGCTAAGATGACTATTTGTTGCTAAAAGGGCACTTCAATTTTTTCAAAGAAAGGAAAAAGGAAAAGAAACTATCAATCTACCCTAAAATGAGCTGAATCTTGCTATGAATATTATTGGTGGGCTTTGAATAGAAGCTTTAAACTTTCCCAACCAATTAAATTTTGATTTGGTTGATTATGAATGATTAGGGGCTAAGTGTATCATGTAGGTGTAGATGTCCATTTAATTCACTAGCTTTCTCATAATTACCAGATTTACAATCTTGCTTAGACCACGAAGACATTTCGTACTTTAGGATGGTATTTCCATGTCTTTTTCAATAAAATTTCTTTTGTCCATAATTCTGTTCTATTAACTTCTTTCATTCTCTGGCTATTGGGTACGGGTATTTGCTGATAAAGATGAGAGCTTTATATTCTGTTCTTATTTTAGATTGACTGATCTCCAAATAAATTTCTGTTCTTGCTTTTGTATCTGTTTGTTGTCGGGTTGACTGATTTTCCTGTCCTAAAAATAAGATCTGTAAGATATTTTTTCTCCGGTAGAAATGCTTCTGATATTGATAACCCTTTTGCAGTGTAAGGTTGGGTGGTGTTCCTACGAGAAACAGCTGTGGTTATTAACAAATCATCATCATCAACCATGTTGATGAGTAATACTACACATCTCCTCTCTCCCAAGCTAATTCCTCCTCTCTTTGAACGGCGGCTAACTTTGAATTTGTTGAGAGCAAGGCAAAGGACGTGGACCCAGCAAACCAAAGTCTCATCATCAGATAATCAAATGCCTGCATCTGACATTGTAAGGAGGTTCTATCAAGGAATCAACGACCACAATCTCGCCTCCTTAGAGGAGCTCATTGCGGAGAATTGTGTGTACGAAGACCTTATCTTTCCCCGTCCCTTTGTTGGTCGCAAGGTACCTAATATATCTGACTCATCTTATCTTCTTTTCTCTTCACTCATTATTTTGGACTTTTTTTTTCCCCTTAGCTTCAATTAACCCTTTGTTTGGATAGGACGAAAGAAAATAAATTGAGAAAAATAAGTTGAGAAAATTTTTAAAGTTAAAAATATATTTTCTGTCTATATGTTTGGATATGCTTATAAAAGCAAAGGAAAGAAAATAATATCAATTTTTTATTTTAACCCTAACTTTCACTTTGAAAAAATATGTTCAAAAGAGATAAATAAGTCATTTCATTAATTTTATACTCATTTTCCTCCTAATTTGGTGAGAAAATGTTTTGTGGACCTCACATCTAATTTTTACCTCTTATTCTCATTCCTCTCTATTTTCCTTCCTTTTTCAAAAATAAAAAAAGAGAGGAAAATAACCATTTATTTTCTTTCCTCTTGTTATTTTCCTCTATCTTTCCTTCAATCCAAACAAGCAGTAAGTGATTAAAATTCAATAAATAAATATTATTATTTGGGACGTTTTTTATGAGGGAATTTTAATTTTTTTATTTTATTATTTTTTTTAAAAGAAATTAGTCTTCCAAAAACTGCCATTTTTCTTTTTCTTTTTCAATGTTAGTTTTTATTTTTTTTCATTTTAAAGATTAAATTTTATTCTCTGACATAGATATAATTTAGTGGCAAATGTATATATATTTGGAATAATGCATTTTTAGTTTATGTACTTTTGTCTTTTTTTGGATTTATTCATTGTATTTTTATTTATTAAAATTGAATATTTATATTTTTATTTCAGTAAACAATAGGCTCATGTACTTTTATTTTACTAAAATTTTCACCATTCTGATATACGAAATTGTAATAAAATTTTAAAATCTCAAATTTAAATGAAGTTATAGTAAAATATATATCTTTTAACAGTATTAAGTGTAAACTATGAAGCACGGACACTTCTAAAAGGTTGTCCTATGTGTGTCGGACGCTCCGGGGACACAAACACGGTTTGGACATGCGGAGACACGTACAGGATCTGGCAAATCCATGTCCCCTCTTTTTTTTTTAATAAGGACCTAGGAATTTTAAAAAAATTAAATTTTTTTTTATAAAAAACTCTTAAAAAGTCTTAAAATTTATAAAAAAAAAAAATAATGAAATTTTAGAAATTTTCTATCTCAATATTTATTTCTTCAAAATGAATCTCTCATCAATCTCTTTCTCTTGATCTCTTTCTTTCTATTTTCTTCTTCTTTTTAAATTAGTTGCAGTTATTTTAATTAAAGGAGTTGATAAACCATTAATTATATTTATAATTTATATCTTTTAAAATTTTGATATATATATATATATATATTATGTTTGGGTATGAAAATATGCAACGACATATGAAATATAAAATACTCTATGACATATGAGATGATAAAAACTTGTTTTCTTTTTGAAAAATTGCCATAGTAATGATTTCTGGTCCAAAGATAGAAATGCATAAATTGTGGTCTATTGATAGGAATATATAAAATAAAAGTTATAAAGCTATCAAACAAAAATTGAAGTATGATTGCAGGCAATATTAGAGTTCTTCAAGAAGTTCATTGACTCTATTAGCAAAGATCTCCAGTTTGTGATTGATGATATATCTGGTCAAGACTCCTTAGCCATTGGAGTTATGTGGCATTTAGGTATATAAAATTTTTAGAAGAAAAATAAAACCATCCCTTCTTATTTTTTCATTTATTAAATTGTTTTACTGTAACAGAATGGAAGGGCAGGTCATTCCCATTTAGCAAAGGATGCAGTTTTTATAGGCTGGACACCACAAAACAAATAATGTATGTGAAGTTAATTTTGCATTCAACTGAAACTAATTATGTTAAGTCTCAATTCCATTTTTATTCTTCTTTCATTTGAAACAGCTACGGACGGGACAGTGTTGAGCCTGCAATCAAACCTGGAGAGGCAGCTCTCGTATGTTCTGTGTTTTTTATTTTTTTTCAGTCTCTTAAATTGATCAAATAAACCCTAGTAAAGAGAGTTTGTCAGAAACTTATAGCAAATGCATTTAAAAAAATCATGCAGGTGGTCATCAGAGGTGTAGCCTGGTTGTTGCAACGCTTTCCTCAGCTGGCAGATAGGCTGTGATTTCAAGGAGTAAGCGATTGTTCTCTAATTGTTTGAATGTTAAAACCTGGAATTCAATCATATATGTACACCAAAATCTATATGTAATTCGTAATTGCTCATCAGTGCAAACTGAATTATATGGAGTTGAGTTTCTTCAATTGAAATAAATTAACATTTTTATCATCTGTTTTCTCTCAAGCGACAATACCATAGCCATTATCAAACATCAGTGAGAAAAAAAAAAAAAAAAAAGGCTAACTTAAGTACATCATACTTGATTCAGATAACATTCACCATCTGGATGCAACCTCTGGAGCATAAATTCTGCACAAAGTTTGCATAGCCAATCAACCTTGCAGACACCTAATCATTTGCAATACTCTCTAAACAAACAAATCAAAACTTAATTTGCAATATACCTTCAAGAAATACACATGCCTTGCATTATACAAAAGCTTGTAAAGTTAAAATGTCACACAAATATAGATTTCCTTTGCAGGAAAAAACTGCAACAAAAAATGGAAAATTATACCCTTCACAATTTAAATTTATGTTCTTGGCTTACAGAAGCGCATTTATATGCTCTCTGAATGAAGAACAACAAGATAATGGAGTACAGCATATTAGAGAGTAATCTCTCAATTTCCAAATAAGTGGCCGTTTTATTTTTTGTATTTAAATATCAAAAAAGAATTTATAAAAAAAATTTAAAATTATAATATAAAAAATATATTAATGTGTTCGTATTAAATAGTACTTTCATAAAAGTATTTTTTTATAATTTTTTATTTATGATTTTAAAAATAATTGAAGTTCAAAGCTTGTTATTGTAGGACTGATTTTCAGTAATGTGAAGATCAAGCAATGTAAAAATGAATAAATGAGTAACAAACTGAATTGAAAGAAGCAGAAAGCTTTGTTATTCTTGCTTATTGAACCAGAAATATTTGAAACAAATATAAAGAAAGCTGAGGCCACA
>CAOJBK011697795.1:0-15265 GCA_948294925.1 Codiaeum variegatum
AGGTTGTATTTTAGCCCCTTAACCAGTGAAACATCAGTGATAAGGGGCTTGGATTTGACTATTCCTTTCCCAACTATTTCAGCCATGCTCTTATCTTCGTATTTCACAAATCCCTGGCTTGTTTTGTCTAGCTTGGAGAACTTGTTTTTGTCTCCTGTCATATGTTTTGAGCATCCGCTGTCAATATGCCAGTCTTCTGATTTTCTTTTGCTACTCAAACACACCTGCATTAAATTAGTTACATTTAGGTCCCCAATCTATATCGGGTCCTGATATGTTAGCAGGTTTAGTTCCCTTAGAAACCCATATGTAGAACCATCTCAGTGCCTTCTTAAACTTATATTTTGAATTTTGATTAGGTCCCTGATTAGGTACCTTGTTGGCCACGGAGTGATTCTGATTATATGCGGAAGAGACAACAGCAGATGAAACATTTTTATTAAAAATTGCTTTTGAATTGATTTTATCAATGTCAGTTTTTTGCTTTTGAAAAATGAGGGAAAATTCATCTCTTTCATTTTTTAGTTTTGTCATTAGGCTGCTATCAAACATAAGCATCTCATGTAGTTTTATGTTTTCATCAGTCAAGCGATCATTGGATTTGACCAAGCTATTGTTGAGAAACAATGATCGTGATAGGTCGTTATTTAGTTTCTTAATGTTTCCTAACAAGAATTCATTTTTCATATATTCATTATGGAGATCTTTATTCAATTCCTTGGTTAAAGATAACTCAAATGATATTTCAGTAAATTTTTTCTTAATGATCCATGGGCCTTCTTCAGGATCCTATACTCATTGTATAGTTCACTGAAAATATTTTCAATATCAACTTCAATATCAGTTCAATTTATACATTTAGTCAAAGAAATATTCTTCCTTAAAATGTCAGTGGCCTGATACCTCATATTAGTGGCCTGATCAGTTAAGGAAATAATGCATGAAGATTTTAGTTTTTCAAAAATGATTTATTTCATGCATGAGAGTGCTAGTACTGATCCATTTTACATTTTAACTAACACTTATCTTCTATTAGGCACCTAATGGATCCAGTTAGGTCATTAACTCCAATCACTTAGACAACTAATGATCTGTTTATTGATGTTGTTGAAGCTTGACTGTTAAAAGGACGTAAGCACTTAGCTTTGACCTACATAATTCATGTTAGTGAACTTAAATTTATCAATCAGTATTGTGATCATCAAAATCAGAGTGTTAAACCATATGAGGCTAACACGCCTTAGTGCTGAACCAGTATAAATCTTTGTGTTGTTTCTTTTTAAATTACTTGCATAGCATTAGGTCCCTAATTGTGTGCACTAAAGTAAAAATATATATCTTTTGCTAAGTTTTCCTAATAAGCTTCTTATCTATGTTTTAAAAACTCTCATTATCTCATCAATTGGTAATCCTTATACACTTAAGAAAATTCAGTTAGGTCCCTACTCACCTCTATTATGGAACTAATCACATGCACTAGCTTACTGCTGTAAGTATCTTCAGGGTGCTACTCAGCACAATAAGATATTTGTGCAGTTAGTTTCAGTCCTTATCAGTAACTTAACATCTTTGGTAATACATAGAAAAATTGAAATCTGTTCAGCTCAAGCAACAAATATAAGTAAGTTTCCTTAAACGAAAAAGTGAAAACGCCAATTCATCCCTCCCGCCCCCTGGACACCTGAACGCTCTTACAGGAGGGCTTTTGTCAGGCTTCAAGCTTGGTCTTCTTAGTTCACGTTTATTCTTTTTGCAGATATTGCAATCCAACCTAGACCAAGTTAAAAAGGATCAAAAGTTGTTAGATATTAGTCCTAGCAAATCCCCTTGGGCAAAAATCTATATCCGACAACTTGTCCATCAATGTAAAGTTCCCGAGACTCAAATTCATCTACGTCCTAATACAAGGCCCAAGCATGGACAACATCATTAACTATGAGATTTTGCATGCTTTGTAGATTGGGATCTTCTCCAGTATAATAAATTTATGCATTTACGCAATACACCCATAAATAATTGATATGTGTATATTATACATTTTCAATGGTTTTGATTAGATGATTAGTGTTTTTTTTTTATTAATTATAATTTTGGTGTCTAAACTTTTCAGTTTTTGCTAATTTAGTATCTCAATTTTTTTATTCAGTTTAGTGTCTCAACTTTTGAAAAAGTATCAATACAGTATTTTTGAAGTTTTTTAATGTCACATCAGCTTCTTTTTAATATTAATTGACATTATTACTCTCATTTCAACTATTGATTAATATTCTAATTAATTATTAAAAATTTTTTTAAAAAAATAATTCAATGGATAAATTATGTCGTTAATAGTACCTTTTTTCCGTGAAAATAAACATTTGATTTGGTATAATAAAAATTCAACACGACATAATTTATTGATAGGATAAATAATAATATTATAAAAATAATTCTTATTAAGAATTTCGATAATAATTATACTCCATATATTTAAATGATCATTCAATTAACTTAATGTGATTATTCACAAGTATTTTTATAACAAGTTTCCATCTAAACACACATATTAATCTTTTTCTTATTTATTTATTATTAAATATTTAAAGAAATTAGTTTAATCTTTTAACTTTTAAAATTTTTAATTTTTTAATTATTAAATAGAATTAATTTTCTAATCTTCTAATTTATTCACAAGAATTAATTTTTTTTAATCTTCTAATACCTATTGAACTAATTTTTTTAGTTATTTTTTAATAATTATTTAAAATGTTAATGAATAATTGGAATGGGGTAATAATGTCAATTAACATTTTAAAAAATCTGATGTGGTATTAAAAAATTTTCAAAACACCATATTGATATTTTTTAAAAAGTTGAGACAATAAACTAAACAAAAAAAATGAAATACCGCATTAGCAAAAATTGAAAAGTTTAGACACCAAAATGATAATTAAACTTTTTTTTTATTTAAACCTTGTGATTTTATTTTTAAATATGACACTTATTAATCATCTATAGATATACTGCGTAAATGCAGGATTTGCTATATAGGTGAAGAGGATCCCAATCCTTTCACAAATTGAATTACAAGAAAAAAAAAAGGGTTTTATGCATTGAAATTATATGTTTTTAAAGCATATAACTATGTTAAATGGACTTTTCTCATTGAAATTCTTAGAAGATTGGGGTTTTGTGAAAAGTTTGTAGAGTCACTTTTTCTGTCATTGTTAATGAGACTCCTTCAGAAAGATTTCGACGTAGTAGAGGATTACGTCAAGGCAATCCTTATAGTCATATTTATTCCTCGTGGTGGTGAATGTCCTTTCCAAATGATTGATAAGGAAGTTTCACAAGGAAATATAAGGGGTTTTAAAGTTAACTATAGAGCATCGATCATTTCCCATTTGTTATTTGCAGAGGATATGATCCTTATTAGTTAGTGAAGCTTCGATCAAGGAAATAAATGCTTTCATGAGTATTCTTGATAAATATGGGTGGGCTTCCGAAAAAATGTCATCTTTTTTTAGTAAAAAGTGTTATCATGAGTTGACTCAATTATTGTGTGAAATAGGTGATATGAAGAAAGGAGATGGAGCTGAAAAATATCTTGGACTTCTAGCAACTTGGGGAAGGTCAAAAACTCAAGCTACTAATTTTATTTTGCAAAGAATTCAGGAAAAAAGCAACGGGGTGGAAGAACACATTATTGTCCTCTGCAGGTAAAGAAGTTCTTATGAAAGCAGTTCTCACAACAATTCCTAATTACATAATGAGCTACTTTAGACTCCCAAGTACGGTATGTAAAAAAAATTAAGAGCATGTTGTCCAAGTTATGATTGGAGCCAAACAAGAAAAAAGGAGGGTTGATTCTTTCTAGATAGGAGAAAGTTGCGAGATCAAAATTCAAGGGGATTAGGCTTCAAAGATCTCAACTTATTTAATGAAGCTCTCCTTGCAAAACAGGCTTGGAATTTAGTGGTGAATCAAGAGGCACTTTGGGTTAAGTTGATGAATGAAATTTATTTCCGTCGCTCTAGTTTTTTAGAGGCAAAAAAAAGGGAAATAGACCATCTTGGGCTTGGAGGAGTTTATTTTCAGTCAAGAAGATTGTGGAAGCGAGGGCGTGAAAAATTATCAACCGCCTTTCCATTAAAGTATGGAAAAACCTTTGTTGGCGATAAATTGTGAAATTGCAGGCGTGTCACGCGTGTGAAGTACGTGAACCGTTTGTGCTTCTAACTTTTAATCCGACGATTGTGAGAACCCAACGCTCTTTGACAGTTCTGTTAGTATTTACAGTAAACTACTGAATGTAAATGTAATTTGAAAGGAAATTCGGTAAATTAACTAGCAACTGAAATTTTGAAGTGAAATTGTATTAATTGAAATGAATGTTTGTACATGAATGTAGATAACTGGAAAACATAAAGGAAAGTAAAGAAAACTTAAGGAAATCTAAAGAAATCCTAGGGAAATAATTGCAAAGCATTGAAATAAGACTTGAAATTGAAATTGGAATTGAAGTTGAAAATTGAGTGTGGTTATTTGATTGATTGATTGGTTGGTCAGGCCTTTCTCTGTAGCTTGTTTTCCCTTTTATATTTGGTTCTCCATGAATAATTGTCCACTAGGTTAAGTGCTCCCTTAGATATCTCTGATAACCGCCTCGTTCTCTTTAGTGCTCCCTTAGATCTCTCTAATAATTGTCTGTAACGTGCTTTAATGCTCCTTTGTATCTCTCTGATAATTGAGCATCACATACTGAAACATGATACTTTAAATTCTCATGTTTGTTAATAGCTACACATTATCCTTTTTGAAGAATAAAATAATTGAAATTCTATGAGGGTCCTTAAGTTCACTCATCTTACACATGCATTGAGAATGTAAATTGAGCAGTTACTATCAAGTATTCCATTTTCTTGATCATGTTCCACTTTATGTTAACTGTTTAACTTGTTCAAGTGCTTGTATAACCAACTGACAGCACTAAACAATTTTCACTTGAGTTTTCACTATTGGACTTTATTTTTAGGCTGGACTCTTTTTACTTGGATATCCTATTGTACTTACAGAAATATAGTGTAAACAACCTTGAATCCCTAAAACCAAGGACTTTAAACCTGAAAGAGTGAGGCCTAGTGGAGAATCTCCCATTGAAGTTAAAGACTTGATGAATAAGTCAGGGGGTTGAGCTGACTACAAACTTACTAGAGTGTTTAACTCTAGAGACATTAGCAATATTAAAGCTCTCCAAATTGATCATAGGAACCATAATGCTAAATGGGTGTGGATTCCAGACCCCTATATTGGCAGTGTTCATTTGGAAGCTTTGTACAGGGAATTTGCCTACAAAACAGACTTTGTTCACTAGGAATATGGTGGACAGCCCCATGTGTGCATTATGCAATAATTATACTGAGTCCATTGAACAGCTTTTTATATATTGCAGTTTTGCTAGAGCTGTCTGCTATGGCTCTCCTTGGAATCTTCATTCTACAGTCAATACAAATTTCAATTTTGTAGAGTGGTGGAATCGAATTATTGTTGAGTTGCAGGGTCAAGAAGCAACGGAGGCCCCTCAAAAAATTGCAGCATATTGTTGGCTCATTTGGAGATGCAGAAATAAGTTTATTTTTTAAAAGAAAAGAGCATACCCCTTGGCATGCATTAGAAGAGCTGAAAAGTTTTATTCTAAACACCATTTGCCATCAGCTCAAAAAGAGAAGGAAAGAGTCAAGAGCAATAAAATCATTAAATTGTTAGCTCCTAGAAAAGGCAATATTAAAGTAAATGTTGATGAAAGTTTTAGCACTGGAACAGAGTCAGCTTCTGTGGCAACAATTTTCAGGGAAGATCAAGGTTTTTTTTGCGGCGAGTACAGTGAAATCTGTTACTGAAAGTTCTGCATTAATGGCAGAATTGCTTGCTATAAAGAATACATTGGAAGAGGCTAAGAAGATGAGGATTTCAGACTTGGAAATAGAAGCAGGTTGTTTACAGGAAGTGCAGGCGTTCTTTATTCCTACAGAAACATGTGAATGGGAAGTGCAGAATATTATACCTTTTGTCAAAGAGTTGTGTAATTGGTTTAATTTTTGTAGCATCTCTTTGATATGTAGAGAAGCTAATACAGCAACCCATTGGCTTGTCCACAAACCATTTTTGTTCTTCTGTTATCAGTTCAAGGGATATCAGGCTCCCTATTAGACTTTGTAATATTATGTGTAATGATTTCATGTTTATGAATGAATGATTATTCTGTTCTGGCCAAAAGAAAAGCATTATTCGCAGGAGCAACTGGGCAAGAATTCGATGATCCAGGCACAAGGACTGAAACCACAAGCAGTAGCTGAACATTTTTAACCTTCTGTCATGCTCCTGGTGGCAAAGGCAATTACAAAAAAACCCATGTTGCCTGCTAAATACTTGGTACGAAGAGAATTTTAAGAATTATTAGTGGAATAACCATTACCTTAGGAGATTCCAAAATAATGTATTAACTTCATATGAGATAATATTTTCAGCCCAACTTTTTTTATATTCCTATTTACTCTCTCCTTTTATATCCAATCCAAGAGGCCCTATAGTGAAAGGCTAATCCTTGATAGAGTGACGACAGAAACGTCAGACCATACTGGAGAAGAATGAAAAGTTCTTTTACTAACTGATTCTGTTTATACAAAATAGTACAAAATTTGAATACTCGGTAGCATCCAACTCAAGTTTAGTTGCTATTGCTAACTATGTATTCCCCTTCAAGAGGTCATTATGGCTTCAAGTAAGACTGGAAAGCTCAAATCTTCTACAAAATTTTAGAAATTTTCTACCATGGACCTTAGAAGAAAGAGAAAAGAAAAACAAATAGAGGCTATCTGACTGGCCAAAACTTGAAAATAGAGGCCAAGTTTCGACACTAAAATCGTGTGTCCTGTATGTAGAAATGATCTTCAATACGTCTTTTTTCTCACAGCTGACTTTCGAGGCTCCTTCTTTGCAGTAGTCATAAATCCTGGTGTTGGTATGCCTATTGCAGCTTGATAAAGATCCTTTAACCTGCAGGTGAGAGAAATTATTCCATCAAGTAGTATTATGAGCTCTAAAGCAAGAGTTTTTTCAGGGAAAATATATTTGAATTACTTTGGAATGCTGATGAAAAGACCAATTACAGCAACCCCAGCTACTAGGGGAAATACTGGTGCTGCAGTCAACTCCTGCAGACATTGAAGAGGAAAAGTTGCTTATTTAATCAGGTGCCAAAACAAAGGGCTGGGAAAAGGAGCAATTCCGAATCTCCAAGTCACAGCATTCTGGGTTGTTGAGAGAGTAATTAAGGAAAAAAAAAACTGAATGGATGACTGTCGTGATACATACCTGTTTTTGGTGATCCTCCTCAAAATTGTATCTCAGCGGACCAACATGAATTTGGGCAGTCTCTTCTAGGTCAACCTCAATAACATCCGACTGAAATTTGAGGGTACTTGATTGAAGAGTTGATCTGAGCTGCAGAAGGTGTCTACCTTTAGGCAAGTTCTTCACTTGGAAGAAATTGGATAATGGTAATGGGAAGACAGACTCAATCTTAGATGTGTCACTAGCTGACTTGACCTCTACCAGCAGATGTGAATGAAATTCTTTCGTCCTCTTCCCTTCAACATTACAACTTAAAATGGTCATCTCTGGCTGTTCAAAGACAACAAAATTCAATTCCTTGATGTCCTCGGATGCAACCTGAACATCAGCCAATATTGCATCAGGCTTCACATAATAGCAGAAATTATTGATTATAGGCATTGAAACAATGTGTCCTATTATGTGAATTAAAAACGAAACAAGAAAGTCTCTTAATCGTGAAAATAAGTTGGATGGGCTTTCACTAGAAAAAAAAAAAAAGGAAAATTAAGATAACCTTAATAGTAACAGATTCTGGCGATGCACGTTCTATTCTAGTGGTACCCAAGCCATGCTTTTCAACTACTTTAATCACATAAGCTGTTTCAGGAATGAGTCCTCTCAGCCTAAAATTTCCTGATGAATCAGTTACTGTCTCTTCATAGTAGCCTTTTGACTCCGACCGAGCTTCAACTGAAACACCTTCTTTTGGCTGGCCAGACAGAAGGGTGACCATACCTGTAGCACTGTAAAAGGGAAAAACAACATTATACACTTAGAAGTGAAAGTATCCACATATATTTACACATGAAATTCAGAAGGTTATTCTAAATTCACTGGCGTTTCAATAGAATGAAAAATTCATAGAAGCATAATGCCAAATAAAGAAAAATGCAGCGTGTAGAAGGATTCATACTTAGACTTCATTTGATTTGTGAAACAGTATGGATAAAACATGAATCAAATAGTTATTCCATGAATAATTATTTTTAACTAATATGGAATCCACAAAATATCCTACAATCTCAACTTTTGTACAAATATTAATGTGATAATTAGTATATAATATAGATATTTCACAAATTTATAGAATATAAATTCCAGAGATATGATAAAATAATTATTCCAAACAAAATAGTTACTCCATTATTCTTTTTCATGAACCAAATACAACACTTTAAGTAAAGAATCTCTTTTCAATTATAATGACAAAAATCAAGAAGATTGTACTTCACAAGACATTTAAAAATAATGTGATAAAATTTAATCTTTAGCAATGTCAGAAAATAGTAGCAAGCACTAATTAAATACTTCCCTGTTTTGCATGTTTTCCTTTCCATTAAAAAACCCAACAAGCAAGAACTCCTACTTTTTAAAGTCAATTAGAGATTTTCTCTCATATATTTTATGGTTTATTAGTAGAGGAGGCAGCTGAAACACAGTCAAGTTTTGACTATAGCATGATAAATAAATACCTTTCATTGCCTACATATATATAATAGCATAACAATAGTTAAACTAAATATTTCTAATATATTGTAATATCAATATATCTTTTATTCTAGCAAATAATTTAAAATTATGCCAAAATTTTAAATTTTAAGATGATTAGAAAATAAAAATAGTTAAATAAATTTAGAAATACAATAGAATTAACTACACTGATCAAAATAAGATATATTCAATATATTTTACAAAAGTTACATTAACGATAATTAGGTTTAGTTTATATTTAATTATATATACATTGTGTAAAGAAAACGTGATACTAAACAATAAATTTTGACAACAAATTAATTCGACATAAACTGACAATAGATACACATAAAACATCAAAATTTTGACTCAATTTCATTTAGCAGTACATTTGATATTAGTTTCCTGTTTGGGTAGCCAGGCCAAGTTTGACCCATTAAAAAAGGGCTAATTATAAAAAATCACAAACTACAGTGAAAATTGCAAATTTGACAGGAACTTTTAATTTTGGTAATTCAGGACACGAGCTTTCAATTTTTGGCAAAACTGGACATATGATTGGAATCTCAATTTTTCCAGTGACCGGGGATGTGGCATTTCTTTTACATTTTTCTAACATCTCAAAATTTTTTTAACCATGAAAACTTATTAACTTAAATTAATTTATTAACCTGTGTCAAATTAAAAAAAAAAATCTTTTAACCATGAAAACTTATTAACTTAAATTAATTTTTTAACTAGTGTCAAATTAAAAAAATTCTTAAAAAATAAAAAAGCATTGCCACGTTAATTCCTGTCACCGGAAAAAATTGAAATTTTGACCATATGTCCAATTTTGTAAAAAATTAAAAGTTCATGCTCTAAATTGCCAAAATTAAAAATTTGTATTAAATCTTCAATTTTCATTGTAGTTCGTAATTCTTTCTGTAATTAGCCCCAAAAAAAATATCAACTTGACTCATTCAGTTAATGGTATCCTGATCATGTTGACCCTTGAATTATTTGGGTCAGGTTGGGACGTTTCAAATCTTAATCAAGTTCAGGCCAAGCGTTGACCCTTCTTTTTCAGGTGGGTTTGGGCCCGGTTAAAAATTTCCACCTCAGACTTTTAGTGAAATTTGGTTCCAGAATATAGAATGAACATATGCATGCACAATAAATTATAGCAGGTGTCTCCATGTACTGGAAGCAGAAGCAAGACAATGGTTACCTGTAAGCAACACGGGTAGCCTGGAAAGTGACTTCCAAAGAATCCCCAGAAATAAGCTCTATCGCCTGTGCTGGAGGTGAGAAAGCATACTCCTAAAATACCAAAATTAATCAATGAGAAAAATTCTATAACCATAATCTGAGCATATAGCATTAATAGTCTATTAAATTCTTAAATTCCTCTTTGATAAGTTCTTGGTAACACTAACATGCATGATCATATTTTACATATAAAAAAGAAAAAATGTTTATTATCAAATTCAGCCAAATATAGACAGTTAAAAACTTTCATATCTTTTAATCCACAACAGAGTAACTGATAGATGCAAATTCATGGATCCTGACAAGAAGCAAACTGACACTCTTCAAGAATTTAGTAGTATTGGTGAAAGCCTCAACTTCACAGAAGCTTAAGAAATGAAATTGGGGAAGAGAAGTCAAACTGGATGATTGATTTCAAACGACTTTAAAATAACCAAAATTTCAGATTCCCAATGCCATGCAAATTGGTTGCTACAAATCTAACATGGTGATTTGAGAAAGAGAGGAAGGAAAAAACGAAGTTGAAGAAAAAGAAGAAAATCAGCTGTATGTAATCTGGTAAAGAAATTCTACATGCAGAATTTTTGTGTCATAAATGCTAATATAGCCAGTCTCAAGCACAGATGAAGGGGATGGTCAGTTGAAGACTAGCCAAAAGTAGTTAGCCTAAGGGGATAAAAAGTAACTTACAAATTTGCCCTAAAGCTTAATAAAATCGAGTTGTGTGTAGCAACAAAAAAAAAAGAATGACCTTTCTTGTAGTATACCTTTAGCAAGGGACGTAGATAGAAAATGCCAGGAAATAGGTTATCAAAAAGGAACGTTCCATCAGCTCCAGATATAGAGTTGTTTCTATACCCATCATCTCCACTCAATGACAATAGCACGGAAGGAATAGATGCACTAGCATCACCCTCTGAATGAATACGCACAGAGATTTGGCCAAGCTTCTGGCAGGAAAAGGAATTAGGTCCCACACGTTTCAGATGATAGCCAGGCTGCACAAATTGAGAGATATCAGGTAACATAAAAGAACAAATGAAGATAAGCAATAGGACAATAGCCTGATTTCAAGAAACAAAAAGTATATATTACAAATTGCACATGCTTAAATATAATTTAGTGCAGTAAATAAACAATTTAACTAATTCAACAATAAACATCCCAAACCTTTGAAGCTTCAATATTGTATCTTATATCATCATAAAGAGGGCCTCCAATGAAAGAACCATCTATCCCTGTGGTAGTTTCAATTGCTATTACATCTTTCTTCAGTGGTGTAATATGGCTATCTTCTGTAGCAGTTATCTTCATAGAAACGCCAGAGAGAGGGGGAGAAACCGTTCCTTCAATATATAAACCAGGACGACCAGAAAATAGAGGAATTGAAGCTTGACAACCATCATTTGTTACCAAAACCTACAGACAACAAAAAGATTTTAGTATTAAGCTCCATTTAAGAAGTGAAATACTATATTGTTCTTACCCTATGTTCTTTGGGGTAAAACAAAATCTTCTTCTCTCCATTCACCCTGAAAGATGTCAAAGCTCAAGTTAATTTATTAAAGGGACAGCTTAGGTAAAGCCAATAAATGGAACTATCATAAGAACTCAAGAAGTTAAAACAAATTACACAAATTGAAGAAGCGAGATGAAAAAGAACATCTAAACAACTGCATTTATACCTCTTGCAACTACAGTCACTCTAGAGCAATGTTCTATGCCTGAACTTTTATTTCTCAACCAACTAATACATGGTAGCTTATTCAAATGACGTTGTAATTCGCTGTATCACTAGATAATTAGTGCCAATATGGAAATCTAATTTCTCAATCCAAAATATAGTGAGAATGCCAGTTGCAAAATTCAATTGCTGCAGCATGCTCTATCTAGCATCTGCTGTTAAATTGCCAAATGAAGCTGAACAGATCAAATGCAGTTTCAATTTAATACTATACTGAATAATTTTGCTATTGCGCCATAGAATTAGAGGTACGGAGAGATAGTAGCAAAAAGAAAAACCACCATCCAAAAAATGCATACCTAGAGTCTTGAGGAACAAAGGTAAGTTTCTCTCCAAGATTAGCCCACACAGAGTACTCATACAAAGCAGTGCCTGTTTGATCACTTTCACTAGATACAAGGTTGGCAGTTGTACCATCAATAACAATGCCCTCACCATTTACAATATCCACAAAAATATTATCAGGCAACACGAATGCACCACCAGCTGAGCTTAATGCAACCTTGATTTGTCCTTTGAGAAGATACTTCTCTCCTCTAAGATAGATAGGCTACAATATGAAATAGAAAAGAAGGTAAATTAACAGGAAAGTTTTTTTTTTTTACTTCTTTTTAATTAATGAAAAAATCAAGATGCCCAAAAGTGTAAAAAGAAAAAAAGGAAAAAAATGGGCACTCCATAACGTAATTACCGAGGGGTTTGATGTATCAATCTTCATTGGTGAGCTTCCAAAGGAGATGCACGAGTTAATAAAATGGAGCCCATGCACTCCTGGAGATTCCACACATATGCGCTGTGAACCTTTCTGAAGCACAACAGCGCCATTAAAATACATACAAAAGCAAGTTTGATGTCCTCATACAGTTGCGAGAATTTCAAAGCAAGAGCTTTAAGGACGAATTTACCTTAATCTTCAAATTAATAATCGAACTATCTGGTTGGGTCAAGTAAGCATCCACATCATGGGTAGAGAAAACATTAATCCAGTAACCTTTTTGAATGAATACAATTCCACTAGCATCCTCAGCACCAACATCTATATCAATGGAACTCTGCTTCCAGCACCAATTGTCTTCAATGGGCAAAGCTTCAGAGGAATTATGTTTGACCTTAAAAAATACATTATGCACATTGAATTAATGGCATTCTTCTCAAAATAAATAAATAACAGCATTCAGACACTATCAAGAATGCCGTTCATTATACACCAAATGTTAATCGGCCAAAATAAAATATGGTTAATATCATACAAGCACTGTACCTCAAGCCTGTATTTTCCAGGTAAGACTTTTGGAAAGAGAAATTCATCACCCTCATCTGACAAACTACTAGCCTTCCTTTCTTCATCATGCTTCCTGCCTAATCTCACCAAGGTAACAGAAACAGATGGACTGCACTTCTCCTTGCAAGTTACTGAGCCAAGCACATTAACTAGGGCCTTTATCACAAGAAAGAACATCAATAAGCAGTACTTTCACCAAGAAAAAATGCACAGCAAGCAATAAAATGTAAGATTCATCAAGCCAAGCACCCTTCCAAATTTTAAAGAAGAGAAGAAAAAAGAAATAAATATTCTGGAGGAGTATATAGAATAAGTTCCCCAAGCATAATTAAAAATAGGAAGTAGTCAGTAAGTAATTAAAAGAATTTGATTTTCATCCCAATATATGTTACAACATATTTGTTCCATGTGTAACAAATCTAACAACTTTATGCACCCACCACAGAGCCACAGGGGGCGCTGCTGAGAGAGCAAGAAAAGCAATAGCAAGGAATCCACAACCTTATTAACCTACTGCATCATTGTGATAAAAGGAAAAAGATAGAACCAAGAAGAGTTAAATTCTAGTTCATAAAAAATGATAAGTTACCTGAGAAAACTCTACATTCAATAATGGACTTTTGACCACAACATCAATATAAGATGGTAAAAACACAAGTCCAGGAGAACGCTCAGGAGTAGCAGCAAAAGCAGATAAGCGATATTCACCAGGCGGGACCTAACAACATTGATGAGGAAGAAAGATGAGATTAATGAAGGCATTATGCCTTAAACATGTAAATGACCAATGACAATTGATAATCCAAATTAAGCATTGGTGCGCATTTTATTGTTACTAATAATTCTTTTAAAGAGTGACAGCCAAGCTTTGTGGTTCTGTCCCCCATGACAGTCAAGTTTATGGCTTTTTCTCCTATTTGATTGATCACAATAAACTTGTTGTGACCTATGCTCATCAATAAAAATAGCAAAACTGGCATTGCATATATTTCAAATTATTTCACAGTAATATAATATCACACAATACTTTTTGAGTAATATTATTATTGTTGATTCATGAGTTTACAGCTCTGCAATTAGCATCTCATAGATCACTATATATATATATATATCTCAGCTTAACAACAGTAGGTGCATGTCCAGGTTCCAGCTGTTCATAAAGTAATCCAGTCAAAATCTTGAAATAGTTACATCAAGAAAGTGGGAAGCAGAAGAGTCTTGAGACTTCTTAGGAAGTGAATGCTTCAGAAAACTCCAAGTGTAAAGGACATAAATAGAAATAACAATAGACAAGGAAGAAAGGTTTGCATCTTTTCACTCACAAAAAGCAAGAGGCATGCATTGGTTTCTAAGTGCCACGTAGAATTTCAATTCCAAATTCAGAAGCCAGTAGAGAATTCAATTATCTGAGGCCAATGTATTAGACTGGTATGCTTCATATAATAATAACTAAAGTGTCTGTGTGCGAGAGTGCCTGCAATATCAATATTAGAAGTGGATGCTTTCATACTATAGACCCACAAACCTCAAAGCAGAAATTTCCACTTCCATCCGTCTGTCTAACTTGAGGTTTGACATTCTCAGGTCCATGAGTCAAAGTTACCTAGAAGTCATGCAAATCAAATATTATAACCAGTATATATGCAAGCTTATCACATCAACAGAAATTGCAGATTGCATATTTGTTTTCCGGCACATTTCAATTTAAAAAATTACCTTTGCCTTGTGACCAGTATTAACCATCCTAACCACACCACAGACATCATAGGAGATTGCCTTAATATCAGGAACCAAAGCTATATTTGGCAAAACCTGACCAAATAAACAAGTTGAGAAGTGAAGGTTATATCATAATATAATGAAAAATCAATACAATAATAAATCTTTCCTTGACAGGTATTTCCACTCTAATTATTGGAAAGAAGAGTAAACTTATAAGGTTTCCAGACCTGAGGTACATAAATATAAATTTAATTTATATTTTTTACCATATACTCTTTCAAGCTGTTGAACTTGTAATGCTCCTTCCTAGCCTCTATTGTATAATGATTTGATGTAACCTGAAAAACAAGAAAGCAACAATTTGGCAGTTTATGTGAAAGAAAATCAAGTGCAGTTTGATGACCTCTAAAATTAAAAAC
>CAOJBK011698267.1:0-15096 GCA_948294925.1 Codiaeum variegatum
ACCCATGTATTCATCGTCTAACGTCACTTGTTCAACTCACTCATCACATAAGTGTCCACATATTGTCATGCCATCATATGTCTGTAGCATGAGACTCACTACCTTCATTACCATAAATATCACATACTTATAATGGTTGACAACAATGATGATGGTCTTCCAAATTATCGATGTCCCAATCAACAATTCTATGACCACGAACATACTTTATAGCATTATGATAACAAGAATTTGTTACTCATACTCTTAACTCTTTAAGAATAGTTTCTTATACAAAATACAAATGGAACATATATAAATATAATTGAATGTGGGATTCATTCACATAAAATATATATTTTATTGTAATTAGGATTCAATTATTACATTTACAATGAGCTCTATGGCATATGGGTCTAACAATTTTTCACATTGATGCACTGATTATTGTTATTTTCATTTCATTTCCTAAGAAAGTCAATCAATTACTAAAGTACTAGATCAAGTTTTCTGACCTAATTCATGCCAAAGAGAAGGACTAAACATTCGACAGTGACTAAACATCCTAGAGCCTAGTCGTGGGAATTGTGTCAAGGTGGATTTCTACTATCAACTAATATGTTTAGAGTTTAACCAAAAGCTGAAGTTATTGTGAAAGCTAGCATATAAGTGAGAGATTAAAAAAAAATTTCCAATTTTTAGAGTCCTAGCATTATTGCATCATGGAACTTGTATGTGTTGTGCTTAAGTTTACTATTACTATTTTAGGCATTCATGCATAACAAAAAATTTTCAACATCTAATCTTGCATTCATTCAATCAATCACCCCCTCCCTCCACACTTAAACCACACATTGCCCTCTATATGTGTAAAAAGAATAAAGAAGAGAAAGGGAAGAGATACTGCCCTAAAACGGAAGGTGTCCAGCTTTCCCAAATTACTAATCAAGCTAAGTTGTTAATTTAGCACTACAAACTAAGGTTAGTATTTTTGGTTTCACAAGGAAACCACAAAAAGAATAAACATTCATCCAAAGTCAAGCAAAATAAAATAAACTAAATAACTAAAAAGAAATTCTGAGTGAAAGATAGAAATATGACCATTAACCATCAAAGGGAGCTTCCCTAAAAGTCCTTGCTCTTAGAGTCATCCTCTATATCACCCTTTTTCTTGATCTCAACATTAGAGCCCGACTGGGACTCTGTCTCTCGAGAGCTGTTAGAGTGGGTCTCTGTCTCGGCCTCATTGTTGTCCTTCTCTTCTTGCTCAACTGGGACGTCTAGGGCAAATGGAGTAGCAAGAGGTTCCATTACCTGGTGCAGAGGTGATTCTGGCCTTTTGGGCTTCTTGAGGTTCAACTTCTTCAGGATCTTCCCCATCACCTTGCTAAGCCAATGGCAATACTTCCCTTCATGTCCCATATCCTCTATAATCACTTGTTATTGCTGCCCGAGACTCACAATATCCTCCTAGGTCCTTAACATGCTTTCCTCAATGGATGTCCTAGGAGGAGCGGAAGGTCTGGCTGATGATGATGGACCCACCAAGGGAGGAGATAATGTAATTGGGCCTGAAGTGGTGGTTGGAGGCCTAACTGGGAGAACCATTTTCTTGTGATTAAATAAAAGCACGCCTCCATCCTTGTGCATGGAGCTCAGATTCACAGCCACATATAAGTTCTTTACAAGCCTGGTGATATAACTGCCCCTATACAGACCGCCATCTTCCTTCTTCTTTCTTACCTCTTTGCATAATATTTGAATGAGGCAATGAGCAACATTCACCCTCAGGCAATTGTTCATGACATATATATATAGAAGAAATTATAATAAGTGACGTGCCCTTAAGAGCCAGTGCACAAAGCTATGGACCATTTCACTATTTAGTGAACACATCTCATGCCTATATAACTAAACTTGGATGCTTTCACCTTCCAAACATCATCCTCTTTTTCATGCACGACCGGGTCCCAATCTGTTAGGGCCCCTAAAAATAGTGGGTAAGCAACCTCCTCTGGTGTGCAGATTCTAAAATCCACAACTAAGTCAGTGACACTCTTCTTAAAGCTCTTTAAGCCCAATCTAAAGGTCATGTGCTTCCTTATCAAGCTTTTTTCTTCTAGGTCCATGTCCAAAGTGCAAAAAACTCCAATGTGAGCCCTTTATAAGCGAGCTCGACAATCCTATAGAACTCCTACCACCCCAGCTACTGTATCATCTCTTTAAGATCACCTGCCCACTTATAGCCCTGAATAGATTCCCAATTAACAGAGCATGAAGTGTACCAATTTTTATTTTGAAACCTCTTCAATCTATCATTTTGCCAAGCTTGGTCAAATTTAAGGCATGGATGATTGGGGTTGTACTTAAGGGTTCCCTTACCCCATTTGGCAGGAGTAGTTCAAGTTGACACTTGTATGGACTGCCTAGGAGGCTTTTGTGGTTTCTTAGGTGAAAAAGAGGATGCAAGCCACTTTCCGGCGGCTTTGGATGTTGCAGGGGCCTTTGACTATGATGATGTTCTACGTATGACCTGCAATAAAACACAAAGCACCAAGGAAACCCAAAGCAAACCCAACACTGTTAGGGGTTAGTGCTAAAGAAAATTTGGCATGGTAATGGCTAAAATTAGACAATTACCAACCTATAAAAATACACAAAGTACCTAAAGGAATTTTCCTAAGTACCCCACTTAAGGTCCCAAAATCCCCATACTTAGTACATTATCATGGCACAAGTCACACACTTTGCATTTAAAGCAATGTGCTCGGTGTGGTGTGCATACAAATAAATTGAAACAAAGTGAGAGGGAGTCCCTCTCTAAGCCAAACAAACACAAAATTTTTGAAAAATGATGCAAAACTTGACCCCTAACTCACTTAGGAATTTGATCGAACACATAGTATACAACAAATAACACCACTCCCAAATGACTAAATCAAACACCAAAATACTCCCAATCTTTATCTCAAACTAATTAAACAAGGATTCAAGGGTTTCACTTCAATTAACTTCAAGAAATCAAGAAGAAAAAGTAAAAAATTTAGGTCTAAAAATCCTAAAATAAACCTAAAAGAGAAAGTACTGCAATCATGCAAAATCAAGAAAGTAATCACAAAATAACATTATAAATTAACATGTTATGAAACTAAATTAAGCAAAAGATTGAAAAATTAAATCTAATATGCACTATCTAAGAAAAACCCTAACTACACTTTCTCTAGACAAATAAAGAACCAACACAAAATAAGAACAAAAGAAAACAAAAAAGAAAAACCTAAAATTTCTTGAAAGATCTTGAAGAGTTATTTTGTGTTTGGGGATTAGATTTTTATAGAAAAATGGGAGTGTGTGTGTGAGTTTCACTAGTTGGGGCTTAAAAAAGGGAAGCACAAGTGAAATAGGGCCCACTTAAAGAAAAACTGAAACAGAGGCTTGTCATGGTCTATGGCATGGACTATGACCTAGATCGTACCAAGCTACTGCTTGAATTTTACACCTCTCACAGTTTACAGCAAAGTCTGTGTGCTAGACCGTTCCATGCTTTTGTACCAAATTTGCAAGCTGTCATGGTTCATAGCATGGTTCGTAACTTACACCTTGACAAACTACTGTAAAATTTCAAAATCTTACAGAACCTTCTGGTAATTTGTGGCACGGTCTGTGACCCAGACCATGAGAAGCTACTAGAACTCAACATTTTGCATAATTTTTCATGGCTTGTGTTATGGTCCATTAGGTAGATCATGACAAGCTACTGGACTATAAATTTTTGCATGATTTTCAAGTCCAAGTGAAGCGCACATGGTTTTTGGGACATCCCGTGGTTTGAACAACTCACCTTTTCTAATAAATTTAGCTTAAAACTTGCAAAACATTAAGTTCAGGCATTATATCCACTTTCACTCAATAAAATTAACAAAAACTAAGTAAAAATAAAAAGAAACTACTTAAACTTCAAACCAGTGGGTTGCGTCCCACCAAGCGCTTCTTTAACGTCGTCTTAGCTGGACTTTAGGTAGGTTTTTCACCCCACTTCTTAGAGGTACCAAACCTCTTGAAACTTAAAAAGTTCCTCCCTCTCAACATAAAGTTTCAGTCGTTAGGCATTCACTTTAAACTCACCCTTTTCTGGATGACTCAATTCAATGGTGCCATAAAGGAATACTTGTTTTACTAAGAAAGGACCCAACCATTAAGACTATAACTTACCCAAGAACAATTTGTTGTCCCAACAATGGATACCAAGAGGGGGGTGCAGTGGGGTGGGGTAGGGGTAGTGAATTGGTGTTTTGAAAATGTTTATGATTTTCAAACAAGTTTATCAATATTTAATCCTTTTAAAACCTTTTTTAATTAAGGAGCAAGTTATAACACAAAGAAAATGAAATTAAGAACTTGAGTGTGTAAGCATGCAAATTTCAAATAATCAATTCAATATACAAAACAAAGCAATCAAAAAGAAATAACAAGTAAAAGAAAGAGAAGATAGAATGCTCAGTTTTATAGTAGTTCAGAGTCCTTCTCCTACGTCTACCCTCTCAATCAAACTTATTAAGGTTCCACTATCTTCAATCTGAAGCTCCCAAGCTTCTAGTTCTCTGAGATTTTGTACAAGTACAACAAATGGAGTAACCAACTCCAAATACAAGTGTTCTTATAAAGATTCAAGTTAAAAGACATATTAACAATATGTCAGGATAATGATTTTCAATAAAGAACCTAGCTAATGGTTTTCTTAAACCAATTACAATGAAGTATTAAAGGTTTAAGTAAACATAGAAGGATTGAGCTTTAAGAGCACATGAATCAAGAACAAAGGATTAGAATTACAATGTATGTAGGTTCTTAACTTTATTTCTGGTCAATCTTTATATATGTTTTCCATCTTAGAGCCAAAAACATATCTCCAACATTCAAAAAGTATTGATGATATCATTTCCAACGGAATCTGACAGCTTAGATACGGGTGTATAGGCCTTGAGTGATATGTGCGTATCCGGTAGGTGGGTTTGAATTGAATAGTCATTAGATCCCATACAGGCATATAGATCCCTATTGATACTGGCATATCCTCTTGCCCTAAAATTCTTAAATGCCTTTGTACTAGTATACAGTCGTATAAAGTATCCTCTATACAGTCGTATCCCAATTTTCATACGAGCGTACAACTTTTTCCATACGAGTGTATCCACCTATTTCTACTTATTTTGAAAACACTTTGATTCTAAATCGATTATTAGTTCGTCCAAAGTTTATGGGAATTAAATACAAGTATCAGAAACATAAATAAATGCATCACACTCATAATTTTCTCAATCAAACATAACTTTGACAAATCATTTGATTTCAAAAGATAATTATAATATTGGTTTTGGAATCATTAAAAGATGAAGGATAACAAACTCCCTCTTTTTTATGATGAAAAAACCTTAGTCTAGTTTCAAGCAACAAGTATGAAATTCTATAAAACTAAACATAAAGTGTTTGTCAAAATTTTATGCAAAAAAAAAATTGGCATTACTCCCCTTATTGGTATGCCAATCTTTTTTATAAAAATTTTGCATTAGAAAGGTCTTAAAATATGATATTCAAAAGGTAAAAGCATTAAGCTTAAATAATAACAAACAATCACAAGCTTTACTAAAAAAAATCAAACTTTGTACTAAAGTCATTAAACTTGTTCAAAATTCAAAGCCACAAATATATAGCGCAATAATCAATCATAAGACAAGTTATATATAGAACCAACACAATAATTAATCATAAGACAAGCTATATATAGCACTTATAGCTAGAAACACTATAATTGTTCTCCCCCTTTTTGTCATCATGAAAAAAGGTAAGAAAAATAACCATTAAACATAATCATAAAACCAACCCAAAGAATATGAATTGGAAATTATTATAAAACATCAAAATATCATCAACATAATATCCATAACATAATATCCAAAACCAAAATAACCAAACATAATAGGCCTTAAAGGCCAATGTACCACAAAAAACATATCATAAACAAAAGTAACACATAAATTCTATAGTTTAAAAGACTAAACAAAAATAGAAAATAAGTTTGGTTTTGAAATTGGAAAGTGATAACTCAAACTTCTGGTGGAGGAGGAGGCTGATGTGGGAAGTTCTTGATAAGGGTGCTCATCTTATCATACATGGAATCTTGCTTTGTCTTAAATGTTGTCATGCGATCCTCCAAAGCACCAAATCTTCACTGAGTTTTAAGATGAAAATTTTACAGATTTTGATTGGTCTAATCGATCATTCCCGTGAATTTATCTTGAAACCATGGTTCATCTTCATACTCACTTACTTCTTCTTCCTCTCATTTTTCTATTGCTTGCATCTCAACATCTTCATCATCACTGGAATCACCACCTTGTTCTTGAGCTACTTCTTGTACGTGCTGGGTAATTTCCTCTGGTGTGGGAGGAGCAGAATTGGGAGCTAGTATATAATGGTGCCCATCCTATCAAACCAATCCAATGTTTTTCCAAGTCTTAAAGGTAAGTTTGTTGATTTTCTTCCTAGGAACTGCATAAGACTCGTAAGTATGCTTGTTATGATCGTCACAATCAAAGCTCATTCGATTTTGTCCTTTAATCGAGTCAAGTAAAGCTTCTAAGCATTGATCAAGAACATAGCTCCATTAATCTTCACATTGTTTAGTAAGCATTCAACTAAAAAGATTTCAATACATGAAATCTTACTATGATTTCATTTGCACAAGAGGGATGTTACTATGATCTTGTGTGCCATCCTCATCCACACACTAGTAATCTCTGAAGCTTTAACAATCTTTTTCTTCAAAAAATCTAACCCTTTAGTGATTTTCTTCCAAACATCTTTTCCATCTTAATTATAGTCCCAACTGATCACTCCTTCATTACCATAAATCCTTAAATAAGAGCCTAACTCATTGGCTGAGTTATGATAATTATTTCCTCTAATTTTATACTTGAAATCCCTATTGTTATCATCAATTTTGAGTGTAGAGAAAAACTCCTAAGTAAGAATATGATATACTTGTTGTGAAGAGGTAAGGCATTTCCATATAGGGAAGATAGATTCTAATAACTTCTTTAGGTCTTTCTCAACACCCAACTTAGTGAGATAATCTAGGTCTAAAGGTGTGTATGCAACAAGCTTATCACATCTCTTACTAGCAGATAATTCATCAAAATGAAGGCTAAAGTCATAGGGGTGAAGACTTACTCGAGGCATACGCTCAGGCACATCCCTTTGTTGCCTTAATCTCCTTGTACCTATAGTTCTTGATGTACCATCCATATTAGGGTCTATTCTTCCCTTTTTAGCACCATTACTTTCACCTCTAGTCCTTGTCATGATGAATGATTGAGCTCAAATTGAAGGATTTTTGGGAAATTTAAGTTTTAGGGTTTAAAAACAATTTGGGGAAAATTCTGAAATAATTAGGGTTTAAGGGTGAAATAGAGATTAAAATCAATAACATAAAAATTTATTCAATCACACAAAAACTCTTCAAAGTTTCCAAAAATAGGATTTAAAGACTGAATGTGATGAACAACGACAGAGAAAACATTTTTAGGGTTCAATAAAAATTGATGAAAAATGTGTATGCTTCCTTTTATACCCCTAGTATCGGGCTAGGATACGGTTATATAGAAGGCTTTCTATACGGTCGTATGCTAGTCCAATAGATATTTGAAAATCTTAGCCAATTTGGTACGGGCGTATAGACAAGGTTCTATACGGTCGTATGGAATGCTAGAATTTTTAAAAATAAAGATTTTGAAAAATTTCAAAGAATTTTATGGCATATATGATATATTTATACTATTACTCATTAATGGCATTAAAATTGATCTATAAATGACCTTAAAGTGAATTGGTTCATAAAAAATGAACCAAATCCCTTTTTAAGCTCATTCATACAACAACACATAAAGTATGCCACATACACAAACACACCATATCATCAAAGAGACTTATATTCATCAAAATATGGACAATAAAAAATAGGAGGTTTAAGGTCAGATTATACCTGAGAGGCATCAATCATGCCTAATTCTCTATGAATGTAACTAAAGGCCTCATTATCAAGCGGTCTGGTGAAAATAACTGCAAGTTGATGCTTTGTATCCATGAACTCAAGTGTTATATGTCCTTTTGATACATTATCTCTAATTAAATGATGCCTTATGTATTTATGCTTAGTCCTAGAATGATGAATGGGGTGTTTTTGCACAAGTTTATGGCACTTGTATTGTCACATTTTATAAGAATGCAATGCACTGCATGCCAAAATCTTCAAGTTGCATTTTCAACCAAAGAAGTTGAGTGCAAGAACATGTGACTGCTATGTACTCCTCGTCCATGGTTGATAATGCAACCAAGTTTTGCTTTTTAGAAAACCATGATACTATCATGCCTCCTAGAAATTGATATGTACCACTAGTGCTTTTCCTATCAAGCTTACATCCACCAAAATTCGCATCTAAATAGCTAACCAAATTGAAAGATGGACCTTTTGGATACATAATCTAAGGTTTCGCGTATCCACTAGATATCTTAGGATCCATTTGACACATGCAAGATGGAATTCCTTAGGATTCGATTCGACTCTAGCACATATGCAAACACTATGCAAAATATCCTGACTAGATGTAGTCAAGTATAACAATGAACCTATCATACTCTTATAAAGTTTAGTGTCTATGAAATTACCTTTAGCATCCATATCCATCTAAACCGTTGTGCTTATAGGAGTGTTGTGCATCTTGCCTCATCCATATCAAACTTTTTGAGCGATTCCTTGGCATATTTTGTTTAGTGAACTAAAGTGTTATGCTCTAATTGCTTGATTTGAAATCCTTAGAAGAAGTTGAGTTCTCCCATCATGCTCATTTCGAATTCACTCGCATGCACTTAGAAAATTCTTCGCAAAATAATTCATTGGTAGCACCGAATATAATATCATCAACATATATTTGAATAATTAGAGTGTCTTGCCCTTGCTTTTTAAAAAAAAAGTGTGGTGTTAACATTGCTTTTAGTGAAACCTTTTCCAATAAAAAAATTTCTCAACCTCTCATACCAAGCTCTAAGAGCTTGTTTTAAAACGTATAAAGCTTTTTTAAGTTAAAAAATATGGTTTGAAAATTTGAAATCTTCAAAATCGGGAGGTTATTCAACATAAACTTCCTCTTAAATAAAACCATTTAAAAAGAAACTTTTGACATCCATTTGAAAAAGTTTAAGGTTTTTAAAACATGCAAAAGCAAGTAACATTCTAATTACTTCTAACCTAGCTACGAGAGTATAAGTTTCATCAAAATCAATACATTCCTCTTATGAATAGCCCTTAGCTACTGAACAAGCTCCATTCTTTACCACATTTCCAGATTTGTCAAGTTTGTTGCAGAAGACCCATTTGGTTACAACGATGGGATGATTCTTTGGCCTTGGCATTAAGGTACACACTTGGCTCCTCTCAAATTAATTGAGCTCCTCTTGAATAGCTAGTTCCCAATGCTCATCTTCAATAGCTTCTTCCACACCTTTTGGTTCCACCAATGATAAGAATGCCACATACTCATAAGTATTGTGGACTTGAGACCTTGTCCTTACTCATTGGGTAAGATCTCCAATGATTTGAGTCTCCTTGACTTCATTCCTCACCCTTGGATGTTGAGTCTCCCTTTGTTGTGAAGTGGCTTCAATTTCCATGTGTTCATTGGATTGCACCTCCACTTCATCAACTATTGGCACCACATCTTTTTGGTTCATTGAATCTTCACTAGGCTTTGGTTGCTCATGCCTCTTTTCCTTTAAGGTTAAGTCTTCCATCATGTTCTCTATTGCTTTTGCATGGTCATCATTCCTAGCTACACACTTAGAAGAAAATTCATCAAAAATAACATGAATGGATTCTTTAACTAATAATGCCCTCTTGTTGAAGACCCTATAAGCCTTAAAATGACTAAATAAACCAAGGAAAATTACTTCATTTGATTTAGTATCAAAATTTTCCAAGTTATCCTTACCATTATTATACACATAGCACTTGCAACCAAATGTATGAAAATATGATATATTGGGCTTCTTACCATTCCATAACTCATAAGGGGTCTTTTTCAATATGAGTCTAATCATAGCCCTATTAATGATGTAGCAAGAAGTGTTTACGGCTTCGGCCCAAAAATACTTAGGCAAATCATTTTAACAAAGCATGGTCCTAGCCATTTCTACTAATGATCTATTTCTCCTCTCAACAACACCATTTTGTTAAAGAGTACTAGGAGAAAAAAAGTTATGCTCAGTGCAATATTTTTTAAAATTAGAATTTTCAAATTCAGTTCCATGAACACTTCGTATGCATGTGATGGCATAACCTTTTTGATTTTGTAAAGAATTTGCTAATGGCATGAATGCACCAAATGCATCACTTTTATGAGAAAGAAATAATATACATGTAAAATGTGAGAAATCATCAACAATAACTAAACAATAATGTTTACCGCCTAGGCTAGATGTTATAGTTGTTTACCACCAAGGCTAGATGTTCTAGTTGTACCAAACAAATTAAGATGTAAAAGTTGTGATGATCTAGAAGTTGATATCACATTTTTAGGTTTAAAAGAACTTCTAGAGTGCTTACCCTTGTGATGCCCCGCTCGAACGGCCCCTCGGGATTTCCCCGAGCAAGTGCACCGGCGGGCCTTGCAGCCCATAGTAAACCTTTCGAATTGTGCTCCCTGGCATCACAAATTGTTGATCGGGTTCCCATATTTGTGCCTCCACACGTGTCCATTAGAGTGCATGTCGTGTGTGAAGTGTTAGAGTCGCCACTTAACCTTTTAGAAAAATCTATTTTATTCTAAGGTGATTAAGAAACCTTTTGATTTAACTCTATTTTAGAAAAGATTCAGTTTTTATCCAATTGGAAAAACTGTTCTTTTTGTAACTAAAGGGGGTTTGGGGATTCACGATCTGATAAATATTTTAATATAATTAGTTTTGTACCATTTTAATTAAAATAAGATTTTGGCCTAAGAAATCATGCAAGTTTAGTTAAAAGATAGTTTCCCTATATGCATGAGCAAGAATATTGAATGAATGCATGAACATGCCAGTTATGCAAATGACATCCATAAAGTGATAAAGACAAATGATTTGCCAGGAGTCCTTCCTCTAGCCCACTTCAGGTTCTAGGGAAGGCACAGCACCCCAAAGAAAGCAGTAAAATTAATACAATGAAAAACTGATAAACAGGGGATCTCCCCTCCAGTCTTATGATCCAGAAGGAGCACACATTCCCCGAATCCATACATCACACAGAACATGAAAAGAATGCAAACAATCACAACATAACAACATTGCAAGAATGAATAATAAAATAAATGCAATTAAAATAAAAAAATATGCAAATAACATGAACAAATAAATAAAATTAAAATATAAACAATGAAAAAAATAAAAGGAAAGAGATTTTGGAGTTGAAGTCGTGAAAGACTTCTCGACATATCCCTTTGAATGGGAATCAAACCCCACGCCGTTCTTCTTTCTCGTGAAGGGTGGGGGTTGTTCTGGTAACAAGAGGTGTGGTTGTTGGTTCAGTTCCTAATTGATTTTAGATTATAAAAATAATTATCCAACAGGCTATTAACCAATTCTGAAGTTTGATTAATGTAAAATTGCATTTTGATTGTGTGTTTTTCCAACAAGATTTTAGGGCTTGTTCGTTTTAATTATGATATTCATATAAAGTAATTATTTTGAAAATATTCCTTAGGTATGAATTAAAGGGCTTAAATAAAACCAATTTCACGATTAGATGACAAAAGAAATAATGGGGTTTGGGGATTCATGATTTGAAAAATATTTTAATAAAAATAGTTTTGTACCATTTTAATTAAAACAAGATTTTGGCCCGAGAAATCATGCAAGTTTAGTTAAAAGATAGTTTTCCAATATGCATGAGCAAGAATATTGAATGAATGCATGAACATGCCAATTATGCAAATGACATCTATAAAGTGATAAAGACAAACGGTTTTCTAGGGGTCTTTCCTCTAGCCCACTTCAGGTTCTAATGAAGGCACGGCACCCCAAAGAAACTAGTAAAATTAATACAATGAAAAACTGATAAACAGGGGATCTCCCCTCCAGTCTTTTGATATGGAAGGAGTACACATTCCCCAAATCCATACATCACATAGAACATGAAAAGAACGCAAACAATCACAACGTAACAACATTGCAAGAATGAATAATAAATTAAATGCGATTAAAATAAACAAATATGCAAATAACATGAATGAATAAATAAAATTAAAATATAAACAATGAAAAATAAAAGGAAAGAGATTTTGGAGTTGAAGTCGTGAAAGATTTGTCGGCATATCCCTTTGAATGGGAATCAAACCCCACGCCGTTCTTCTTTCTCGTGAAGGGTGGGGTTGTTCTGGTAACAAGAGGTGTGGTTGTTGGTTCAGTTCCTAATTGATTTTAAATTATAAAAATAATTATCCAACAGGCTATTAATCAATTCTGAAGTTTGATTAATGTAAAATTGCATTTTAATTGTCTGTTTTGCCTAACCAGATTTTAGGGCTTGTTCGTTTTAATTATGATATTCATAAAAAGTAATTATTTTGAAAATATTCCTTAGGTATGAATTAAAGGGCTTAAATAAAATTAGTTCACGAGTAGATGACAAAAGAAATAATGTACTGTATTACCTTTTTACATGGTTTGGAAATTGGAGGTTCTGATGGTTTGATGAAGTTTGAACAAGTCTCTGTTGTGTTCGAAGAGTGTGGATTGATTGTCTAGATTGATTGGAAGTATACTGGATTGGATTCTAATCGAATGGATTGATCATTTGTATCATCTGTAAACGGATCATTTGAAGTTTCTGTCATCTGAAAATTGCATTTTGGAGGCTTGGATTGATATATAAAAACTGTATAATTTGGTGTTTGAAGAGTGTTTTATTAGAGTATTATGTCATCTGGAAATTTTGGTTTGAAAATTATAGTGTTTTCTTAGAGTGTTTTCAAGGAGTTTTGAAAATTAATCCCTATTTCCCTAGTTTTATTTTGCATAAAGAAAAATAATAATTTATGAGACCATGAATAATGCTAGTATGCGGTTGATGTTGTGACTAGTTGAGTAACTAGGGTTTGGCTCTACAAAGTGTTTACCTTCACGTCAAAAGGTTAAGTGAAGTTGTTAGCTAAGTCAGGCTCCTTGAAAAGTGAATAATAAAAAAAAAGGGGGAAAAGTGTGTGAAATGAATGAAAAAAGTCCATTAAATGTATGTTGCTTTTAGAGGGGTTTAGTCAGGTTCCTAAGAGAGAAATCTATAAACTTGCTCTTATTTGAGTTGTGTTTCATTGAGGTAGGGTGCTTAAATTTTTAACTCTAGTTTTGGAATTTGGAAGCGTAATGATGTCCTTGAGATTTCCAAAATTGCTTGTTGAGTCTAGAAATTTACTTGTTAATGGGAAATTTAAACTTTTCTCATCATGAATGATTGTAAAAAACTTGTTTCTATATAACTATTAAGAAGGAGTTTTCTTACTTGTGCATTGTTGAGGTTTGTTTTTCTTGAGGACAAGCAAAAGTTTAAGTGTGGGAGAATTTGATATTTTCTTATTTTACTTATATTTTACCCCTGATTTATACTAGTTTTTTACTTTAAATTGAGTTTGATTTGTTTATTTGAGCATGATTTTAGGTTATTTTGGCAATGAGTGATATTTTTAGATGCCATGGTTATTTTTGCTTGGAAATGACACTTTGATAAGTATTTTGGACAAGTATGGAGCATAATTTGAAGTGCAAGTGTCGGGCTCATCGATCGAGGAAAAATAAGAGCATAAAACTTTCCATAGAGGATCCATGGGGTGGACCACGCTTATAGGGGTCACTCGCAGAAAGCCTTTACCCCTATTTCAAGAGGAATTTCAAAGTAATGTTAGGATTTAACATACAGTGAGTTTCCACGGGATGGAAAAAATAGGTCAGAATGGTTTCCATGGGATGGACCACGTATATGAAGCCACCCATGGAAACCATTTTGACCTATTTTTTAAGCTATTAAGTTAATATATATATTATATATTTTAATTAATATATATATATATATATATATATATATATATATATATATATATTTAATATTTAAATTATATTTAAATATTAAAAATTAGAACCTTTTATTTTCTAGGAGCCTCAGGGAGAGTCACCCCCGTGGGATACACAGTGGCGGCGTAAAGCTGCAAAATTTTAAAAGTTAAAATCAGATTTTGAAGAAGGAGCTCATAACTAGACTTCATTGGACAAGTTGACCGAGAAAATTAGAAGTTTTTTAAGGGCAAGACTAAAGAATGCAATAACGGAGGCTAAGATTCAAGATTACATGGCAAAATAAGAGCGTCCCCTTTCTAGAAATTTGAGTCTATCAAATTGGAGTACCTCTATTCGATTAGAAGTCTACTTTAAAGGGTTGAGTTCTTTTCTAAGCCAACGGGCCCTGAAGTCCCCATCTCCACTTCAAGCACCACAACTCCAGTACCTGTGCAGATAGGTTCGGGTATCATTCTCTGTCCCCATCAAGATGAGGTGCCTTTGCTGCTCCCAGTTTCTCCACCCCGAGAATCTTTACCATCTTTGAGGGGTCAACGGGTGATTCTCCCCTCATCTTTGGCAGAATTATAGTCTGCCCTTGGAGTAAGTTCCTCATTCCCTTCTCACTTTGTATTTGTATTTTGAATGGATTAGATGATTTATTACTTGTGTTTATTTTGTTGCAAAATGCCTTTAACACCTAGGAATCCATGGAGAGAGAGCTCAATTTCACTAGAGAATAGGTGTCTGCTTCCTTGATTTTGTCTGGGATGTATCACCACTCCCGGGGTGGAAGGTGACGTCAAATACGGCCTCCCTATGAAGTGGCTCCTTCTCCGAAAGCACTAACTTCTCCTTTATCCTTTGATTCACCCTCCTTGGAGGTATAGCCTGGCAGAATAGAAGGGTCCCCTTTTTAGAATTTGAGTCTATCAAATTGGAGTACCTCTATTCAATTAGAAGTCTACTTTAATGTGATCAAGG
>CAOJBK011698268.1:0-12224 GCA_948294925.1 Codiaeum variegatum
TATGATCCATACTTATTTGGCTTCCATCTTGACTTTCGTTGAAAAGGCCTCGAAGTAACTCCTCCATCTTTCTTTAACATCTTCCTCCTTGAACAAAATTTTGTTACCATTGTCCTTGATACACTTAACTTGGTTCAGGTCTCGCGATCTCCTCTCTCTCATCTTTGCCAGCTTGTAAACTTCCTTCTCGCCTTCTTTCGTCCCCAACTTTTCATAAAGCTTATCATAAAATTGTGCTTTAGCTTGCCTCACTGCCTTCTTTGCTTCTATTTTTACTTCTTTATATTGCTCATACGCAACTCCACTGCCACAGTTTGGCAATTTCTTGTACCATTCCCTTTTACTTTTGATTGCTATTTGGACTGTATCACCATCCCTCCTTCTTTAATGGAACATGTCCTCTAGTCTCCTTTAGGATCTTCTTGCTGACCTCCCGAAGCTTCTCACTCATGGCTACGCACATATCATTAGCTTCCATATGTGAACTCCAAGGTCCCATGTTGCACAACTCATTTCTCAATTTTTCACACTTCTCCCCTCTAAGCTGCTACCACTTTATCCGTTGAGCGTAGGTATTAGACGAACTCCTAGCTTGCCATACCATCTTGAAGTCCAACACTAACAACCTATGTTGGATTGTTAAAGCTTCACCCGGAATGACTTTGCAATTCTTACAAAAGGCTTTGTTAGACTTTCTTATGAGCAAGTATTCAATTTGGCTCTTGTTATACCTGCTTTTAAAGGTAACCAAATGAGATTTTCTTTTCATGAAGTAGGTATACGCCAAAAGTAACTGATAAGTCATTGCAAAATCAAGAATGCTCTTCCCCTGTACATTTTTACTCCTATAGCCAAAGCCCCCATGAGTCTCTTCATAATCACTTCGGTCATTTCCCACATGACAATTTAAGTCTCCACCAATGAAGACATTTTCCTCAGTTGGTATGCTTTGCATGACATTATCCATGTCCTTGGTCACTAATCATTTTTTTTTCTGATTAGCCATCAAACTTTGAAAATTATTTCAATGTATAGTCACTAACCGTTACTGGACGAATATTTCGGTCGATTTACTGACTTGTCATACCACATCATTGTATTTCTCTAGTAAGTCATTTATGTCAGTGACATATCAATAATTTTTTCCACGTCATCTTGCATGATTAGTAACCAAATTGAAACAAATAGTAAAGTTTAGTGACCTTACTAACAAATTATACTAATTATTTATAATGATTATTTTATTTTTATTTATTTATTTATCTTACTTTAAATTGTTATCTTGCAAATATATGCTTGTAACAATTATAAATTTACAAAATAAAAAATTAATGTATATAAGATGAATTTTGAATGTTATTAGCTATTCAAAAATAAAATAAAATAAGGCAAAAAATCTTGTTTTTAAGGATTTGACATTTTTTTAATAATTGTATCATAACAAAATAAAGATAAAAACTTTCTTAAAATATATGAATATTACAAGAAATAATTGAATTTATCTTATCATATAAATTTATCAAAATTTTTACTTGAAAATTAATTAATAAATAAATAATTAGTTGAATAAAAATATTTATTTATGTTTATTTTATTTTATTTTTGAATTAGGTAATGACATTCAAATTGTAACATCCAAAATTCATCTTATATATATTAATTTTTTATTTTGTAAATTTATAAGTGTTATAAGTATATATTTACAAGATAACAGTTTAAAGATAAATAAAAATAAAATAATTATTATAAATAATTAGGATAATTTACTAGTGAAGTCACTAAACTTTACTATTTATTTTAATTTGGTCACTAACCATGCACGATGGCATCGAAAAAATCTACTAATGTGTCACTGACGTGGATAGCTGACTAGAAAAGTATGATAACGTGGCATGACACATCAGCAAATTGTCCTGAATATTGGTCCTATGATGGTTAGTGACCATACATTGAAATAATTTTCAAAGTTTGGTGATTAATCTGAAACCAAAAAAACAGTTAGTGACCAAATTGAAACAATTAATAAAGTTTAGTCATCTCTGGAGTAATTTATCATATCATATTCTATAGATAAAGTATCACCATAAATAGAAGAAATTCAATGCATAACACTTCTTAAAGCCAAAGATTCCATAACTAAAAGTGAGCTAAATTGAATTATAGGTGCCATCATGAAAAAAAAATTGCACAATATTGGTAATCAAGTACAACAACCCTAACACAACCACTTTTACGTTGAGCATTTAAACTTGCACCCACATTCATTTTGTAAATTCCTTCTATAGGTTTGCACCATTGTAGAGAAGCATTAGCAATCGTAGATCGTAAACCAACAAGAACACATTCTACAGAATCATTAGCTAACCAAAACTCCACAATGTTAGTTTTTTTTTATGCAATATGGCTAGATGCCAAAAGAATTGGTTCCATGCCTCTAGTCAACAAACATGATTTAAGTATTAAAGAATATTGTATTAACTAAAGTACAATACAGTACAAGAAAAGGGCTTTTACATATCCGAATATACAGGTAAAAAGCACTAAAAATACCTAAACTTTACTATTTGTTTCAAATTTCTCACTAACCGGAAAATTATTATTGATTGCCCACTAAACTTTGAAATTGTTTCATTTTGCCTCACCGGACATATTTTCCGACCAGTTCGATGATGTGGCAAGACACCTCGGTAAAAAATTGACATGTGTCATGCCACATGTTATTTGATGTGGCATTGATATGTCATGACACGTGTCAGATTGGTTGACATGTCTTGCCACGTCATCAAACCAGTCGGAAAATATGTCCGACGATACAAAATGAAATAATTTCAAAGTTTAGTGGGCAATCGGCAACAATTTTCATGATTAGTGAGCAATTTGAAACAATCAGTAAAATTTAAGTATTGTTACTATTTTTTACATGTCTAAATACTTATGAATTTTATTTTTATTTTTTTGTTGTTCTTGTAGAAAAAAAAAGAACAAGATATCTATTCTTTTAGGGACCTATTAAATACACACCTCAATTTCTAAATACACAATTGAGTTTTAAGGGATATCAAAATATATAAAAAAAAACTTGATAAATATTATGGAGAAGAATAATTTTGAGATAAACTTGAGCCATGCAATCATTCTCATATGATTGAATCAGAAGAAATGCATATGATTACATATGAATCATATCTATTAGTAGCTTTATAATTATATTAACAATCATTAACGACCTTCGATGGAAGTTCCCTGAAGAGATTTTCTGGAATTGATTAGGAGGAGAGAAGATGAAGGTGTAGACTACTCTAAGTGTATATTTAGAATAAAAATGAAAAAAAAAATGTAGAATTAGAAAATATGATGTGTATTTAGCAATTATGTATTGAAATTTTGAATATAGAATGAAATAAATAATATAATTTTGAAATGTAAAAATATGTAAAATCTAATAATTTTATGCATTTAATGTAAATTATAAATTAAAATTTTAATTTATTTTTCATAATTTAAACTTTTAAAAATATAATTATTAAATGAATTTAAAATGATTAACTGTAAAAGTACTATTAAGCATTGTTTCAATGTTAAAGATATAAAATATATCATATGCACATATTTTGTTCTTTTTTTTTCTACAAGAACAAACAAGCAAAAATTAAAATTCATAAGTATGTAAATGGATAAAAAGTAGTAAAAATATCTAAGTTGTACTATTTATTTCAAATTACTCACAAACCGAGTAAATTGTTGCTGATTGTCCACTAAACTTTGAAATTATTTCATTTTTCCCCGTCGGACATATTTTCCATTTGGCTTGATTACATGGCAAGATACGTCAGCAAATTCGACATGTGTCATGACATATCAGCATTACATCGGATGATATGTGGCATGACACGTGTCAATTTTTTTTACTGACGTGTCTGGCTACATCATCGAACTGGTCGAAAAATATGTTTGGTGAAGCAAAATGAAACAATTTCAAAGTTTAGTGGCAATCAGTAACAATTTGTTGGTTGGTGAGCAACTTGAAACAAATAATAAAGCTTAGGTATTTTTAGTACTTTTAACCTGAAATTGACTAACTAAATGATGAATAATATGATGATTCAGATGTCTCGAACAGCGATGCATGTCCTCTAAGCTTGTAAAGTATACAACCGCTTTATGTAACTTTCAATCAGTCAGCACACCCTTGAGCTTATACAGCCCCAATTCTCTCTTGCCTTGAAGAAGCACTCCTTTGGTATCTAGATCCGTAAGAAAATAATCATACAAGTAAAATTGTCTTAAAAAAAAGTCATTATCAACATGAAATTTTTTAACAGACAACAAAGGTTTGGTTATTTTGGAACATATAAAACATCATACATATCAAGTAATCTAGATGTATATCAAATAGAAGCATTACCAATATGTGAGACAAGCAATGAAGACCCATCACCAACCATTAATTGTTTCTTACCCTTGTAGTCTATACTTTTGCAACTTTTGACACAACATGATATTGTCATCCAACAGTCTTGTCCAAATACATCTCAACAAAATGGTCGTGCAAAAAGAAAACGCAAACATATTTTGAATATTGTTCACGCCCTCTTAATTTCTGCTTTATATCTTGAGTGTTTTTTAGGAGAAGTTTCTCTCGCAAATGTTTATACCATTAATTGTATTCCTTCTCCAAATTATTGGTAATCAAGCTCCTTATGAATGATTTTATGGTATTTCTCCTTTATATAGCCTGCTTTGTGTTTTTGGATGGCCTTGCATTGTTTTCTTACAACCACATTAACGTACAAAATTAGAACCTCGTGCACGTCTACGTTGTTTTCTAGTTATGTAATTTAGCATAAAGGCTATAGATTTTGGGATCCTACTTCTAAACATCTTTGTATCTCTAGGCACGTTACTTTTTGGGGTCATAAAAAGTTTTCCACAGTCTCTAAGTTTCAATTGTCTACAAATAATCCATCTTACTTTTGTAATCCTTCAGTTGAATTATTTACTAAAATACATACTAATCGCAGTGACCATGATATTTCTTCTCTTTCTACTAACATTGTTAATGCATGACAAATAAATGATTAACTTATTGCCCATCCTACAAGATCTAACACAAAGGATTCTACATTTTTAGAAACTCAGTAAAATATTCTTCCTCCTAGCGTACGTCAGCCACCATCTTACCTTTGTGATTATCATTGTTATTTTGCTATTGTATCATGCATGAACTCTCATCTTATAAGTAAGCCAATTGATGGATAAAAACTTTACTTCACACCCACAAGTGTACAGGGTCGTATCAAGTAATAAAAATGGTGAATCTCAATTAGTTCTCCCAAAGGACTCATGTATGTTTGATCAATTAATCACTAACTCACTCTCCTCCACTATTGTTCAGCTCACAAATAATAAAGGTATATCTATGCTTTAATTTAAACTTTAACTAAACTAAATTAAATTAAAGAATTAAATAAAAAAATAAATGCAAAGATAGGAATCAAGATCAAAAAATGTTTACATAGACTTCGAATCATATTAGACTAAATTATATGGGTAATCAACAACTCAATGGAAAGTGGGTTTATTCATATCAAAATTAGATTCAATTCTTCCCCAAGCAATTAAATCTCTAAATTCTAAGTAAAGAAAGGGAATCTCTTTTCATAATCTATCAATTAGGAAAAGCATTAAGTTTCATATGCAATAAATTTAACCCTAGGTATCTATGAATCTATCTCTAGCAATCATAGAAAACCCAAATAATTTCAAGTGTTCAATACCTAAAATTTCTGTCTCTAGTAAAAATCAGGCAACAATAATCATTAATAAGCATGCAATTGTGGATGAAAACTACAAATTATATAAATTAAAATTACTACTTGAAAATAATTTCAAACATCCATTGAGTATTAAAGTCGGTCAATCCATAAAAAGTAGTTAATACTCATCTAATCTAGGTAAACAAAAAGATTTAGTTTATAATAGCAAAGTTAAATCAGAAAATTAAGGGAAAAGAATAGAGAACTAAGAAACCCATAAGGAATTCTTAGCCTAATACCCAAAATCCTGTAAATTCTTGATAATCTTGTGAAATGTTCCTTCGATCTCCATTCTTGATTAATGTTTTGGTCTTTTATGTGAACTTTTCTTCCTATTTAGCTTTGTTAGGGTTTCCTTTTTAAGTTAAAGAGGTTAGAAATTTTTGGACTCTGTTTTCCTACAACAATCTAGCTTTTATATAACTGGATAAATAGGGGTCACAACCACTGCTCATGGCCGTGATCCATACCTATGAGCAAAGGTTTAGATTCTGGCTTTGAAACAGTGACTACATCCTGGGTCACGACCATTGGTCACGGCCGTGACCTAAACCTGTGATCAAAGAGGAAGGTTCTATCTTGATTTCTATTTTGAAGGCTTGAGAAACAATAACTCATTTGAGGCTCACGGCCATTGGTCACGACCGTGAGCTATGCCCATGATCTCCTTGTAACTCCTGCCTATTTTTCCTGGCTTCCCTTCCTGTTCCAGTAACTGCACTCCAACTCACAAGCACTGGTCATGCCCGTGAGTGATACCCGTGAGTCTGGCTTTACTTAATTTTCAACTCCTTTATGCTCCTTTCGTAAGCCCATTCCAATATATTCTAATATTTAGCTCCAAATCAGTACCTAAAATTAGAAAAGCTGAAAACACTATAAAATAAATAAATTAAATGCAATTGGATACAAATAATGACCAAGAAACGAAGTATAAATTAAGTATATTTGGCCATTATCAAATTCTCCCACATTAAACATTTGCTCGTCCTCAAGCAAACCTAAACAAAATCACACACACTTTCTTCACGTGCAATCATCAAAGACTCAGGAATCGAGAAAAACAAAAGGGGCATAAATCACTTGCAATAGGCATCCAAGTTTCACATATGGTTTTGATTTTATGGTTAAACTAAGGATATTATAATCAAATTCGGAGTCCATGAGGGTACTATTCTCACAACTTGGTTCCAAGGCAATTCAATCACAATTTTGAACATCCTATCCAAAAACATAGCTAGAATAAAATTACTCAACCTAAGCATTCCTCAAACTACTCTATCAATCTTCTCGAATAATCAAATTTGTTCTTTGGATACTTTTGTGCAATTTCTCATGACACTTTTCAAAATTTTTATTGGACCTGTCTTAGTTAAACCCGTCATTAGTCTTTTGACACAAAAGTAAATTTTTTGTGGCTCTGACTCCCAGTTACTCAACTAGTCATAGAAATGTTTAGCGAGCTACTAGGACTATTCATGATTTTGCTTTAGATTTTGCTTTACACAATAAGAAACAAGCGAAATATGTTATAATTTTCAAAGTCTCAATTTTTTATTTATATTTTTTTCTCATGAGTGCACTTATTATTATTATTTTGTTCATTTTTCCAAGAAAGCTGATCAAAAACTCAAGTACTAGCTCTAGTTTCCTAATCCAACTCATGCACAGGAAAAGACCAGACGCTCAATTAGTGACTAAATACCCTAGAACTTAGCCTTATGAATCGTGCCAAGTAGAATCCTACTATCAACCACTATGTTTAAAGTTTAAACAAAAAAACAAAACAATATGTGAAAACTAGAATCTATGTAAGTGATAAAAATTTTTTTTGCTCAATTTTAAAGTCTTATTATCTTGCAAGTGAAACTCGTTCTGTGTTGTGCTTAGATTTACTATTTCTTATTTCAGGTATTAATTCATGCAATTATACAATTTATGTCAATAATCTTCCCCCCACACTTAACCAACACATTGTCCCCACTGTGTAAAAAGAAAAGAACAGATCCTTAAACTTTGTTATCTTGCTTGCTGCCGATACCCATTTCCCATTAGCTAGCTCGTCCCAAACTTCTACTGGTGTCGGGGTCTCATAATTGAAAGTCACTGAGGCATTGTAGTACCATGTCATATCCACATCTTCACTAGTATAGAGCCCAAAATCTTAGGCTAACTCATTGCTGCTCTTGGTGAAATCCTGACCTCCCAATCAAAACTAAATCATTGGTCGGTTATAATTTGACAATCGGTTGAGCCACACCAAAGTGCATAGAAATTCCAAGGTCAACTCCCTATTGGCCAATTCCTGAATCACATACAGACTCTTCCAACCAGACTGAGATATCATAGCCATCATTCTATCACATTCAGAAAAGCTTACCAAGGATCCCCAATCCGGCACATAATTTGGGTAGAATGGTTTGTTGCCCAAATATTTCAATCGGTCCTTCTTTTATTGCTCGTGGAATTGGAGATATGGGTAACGCGGGTTGTACCGCAAAACAACACCCCTGGGTTGTCATCCTGCCGGTGGTGATGGTGGGCGTGGTAGTGAAATGGCCAATGATTTCTTCTTCATCTTCTTAGCAAGTGAGGAAGAAGCCAACCACTTTCTGGAAGCCTTAGATCTTGAAGATGCAACGGTGGTTTATTTCTGTGGACCCATTGTTTGAAAAACATCACAAAAATCAACCAAAGGAAAATAACCAAAAGAGGTTATTAGTGGTTAGTGTGAGTAAATCAAAATTAAGCACAAAAATGATTGAAAACAAACCATTACCATCCTATAAAAATGCACAAATAACCAAATCAATTAACCCAATCACCCCACTCAATGTTCCCCCCCACACTTAAGCAAAATCAAGGGCTTGAAGCCAAAGTGACATGGCACAATCAATACATAAACGACGTGCTCGGTGTGCAATGTATACAAACAAACCAAGCCAAAGTGACATGGGAGTGTTTTAAAAGTTCCATCAACATAAAATTTGTAAGTTTTCAAATGAAATTGAAGGTTCCCATTCACTGTGGCATTTCATTGAACACATAGCATGCACAAACTTAACCTACCACAACCAACTAAAACCACCACCCAAATTACTCCCAATAGTGTAAAATAAAATGGATTCAAGGAAATTAAGTAAGAAAAACCAACCAATTCTCAAGGGATTGTTCAATTGAAAACCCTAAAAATTAAAATGCATGACTACTAACAATTCAAACCAAATAGTGAAAATAAATAACAATTAAAGGTATGAATGACAGTTTCAATCCAAACAAAACATCAAGACACTATACTAATAACCAAAATTAAACCAAACCCTAAATATTTTGTATTGAACACAAAACATAAAATGTAGTAAAAGAAAGAAAGAAAAGAAGGAAAAACCTTGAGATTTGATGTTAAATCAAAGAAAAGAGCCTTGAATCCTTTGTTTGGAAAGTGAATTTTAACATATTTGGGATTGATTTGGGGGAAAATATGAAGAAAATTTTTAAAAAGGTGTAGAATGTGTGAAAAAGTGGCTTTAAATAGTGTTCAAATTATATGTGGGCTCCATTTTTTAGGGTAGAGTCTGGCTCACGGGCATACCTCACGGTCGTGACCTATACCCATGAGGTATACCTGTGAGGTGCCCTAAGATACAATAGATTCAAGATGGCTCACGGGTATGCCTCACACTCGAGAACCAAGGTCGTGAGTCAGCAATGTCAGGTATAAGTTTAACAGTATGTCGATACTGGCTCACGAGTATTGGTCACACCCATGAACCATACCCATGAGTTAGGCACTTCATTTATAACATTGGCAGTGTGTTCATAGTGGCTCACGGGTATGCCTCATGCCTATGAGTCAAAGTCGTGATCCATTTTTTACTTTCCAAAAATTAGGCAGTGGTTCACTATGTAGTCATGGGCGTTGGTCACACCCGTGAGCCATGGCCATGACTACCTAGTGAACCGCTGCCTTTGAAAATTTTTTATCCAAAAACACAAAATAGATTTTACCAATTTGTAGACTATACTTACCCATTGATTAGGACCACAGATTTTGGCAGTGTCCATGGCTCGAATCACTTCCCTTTTCACATCGGTTTAGGCTTGAATTACCTGCGACAATCTCAGATCAAGTGTCATACTCCTTTTCACTCATGAAAATTAAAACTAAATAAAATGACAAAACAAAACAAAACAAATTTGAAAATTAGTGGGTTACCTCCCACCAAGTGCTTCTTTAATGTCATCTTAGCTGGAAGTTGGATGAGGTTGTCACCTCACCTCTTGGAGATATTGAATCTCCTTAAACCCAAGGAGTTCCCCGTTATCCAAATACAACTTCCATTTTTGGAATTTGACTTTAAAATCACCCTTCTCAGGGTGAATTAATTCCACTGCACCATGGAGAAACACTTCCTTGACTAGAAAATGACCCAACCACTGGGATTTTAACTTTCCCGGAAATAATCTTAAGCATGAGTTCAAAAGTAATACCTTATCACCTATCACAAACTCGCACCTTTGTTTGATTCTGGGATCATGCCACTTCTTAATCCGCTCCTTATACATCCTTGCATTTTTGTAAGCCTCCAGTTGAAGCACATCGAGCTCATTCAATTGAAGCCTTCATTTCTCACCTGCACACTCCATATCATAGTTAATTTCCCTAATGGCCCAATAGGCCTTATGCCCAATTTTTACAAGGAGATGGCAAGTTTACTAAATACAAGTCTAAAAGGTGTTGTTCCAATCGGGGTCCTATAGGCAGTTCGACAAGCCCATAAGGCTCCATCTAATTTTTCATCCCAATTCTTTCTGTTTCACTCCATAGAATTTTCTAAGACCCTTTTTATTTCCTGATTGGAATTTTCAACTTGCCCGCTTGTTTGCAGGTAATAGGGTGTTGCAAGTTTATGAATGACACCACATTTTTTTAAAACTTTATCCATTTGTGTATTATAGAAATGTGTGCCTCTATCACTAATAAGTGCCTTGAGTGTACCAAAGTGACAAAACAACTTTTTCAAAAACTTGACAACTACCCTAGCATCATTTGTGGGTAGAGCTTATGCCTCTACTCATTTTGACACATAATCAACAGCTACAAGGATATATTTGTTACCAAACGAACTAAGGAAAGGTCCCATGAAGCCAATGCTCCAAACATAAAAAACTTCACATTCAAGAATACCAGTTTGGGGCATTTCATCACAAGAAGTGATATTACCTGACTGTTGGCATGCATCGCACTTCCTTACCCAATCATGACTATCCTCGAAGATAGTGTTCCAATAAAATCCATCCATTAGTACTTTATGCACTATTCGATTAGGACCAAAATGTCCTCCAGCCATACTTCCATGACATTGATCCAAAATTTTTAGAGTTTTCGGCCAAGCCATGCACCTCCAGATCAACTTATCACAGCACAAACAAAATAGAAATGGGTCCTTCCAAAAGTAATATTTTAAATTAGAAAAGAACTTGTTCTTTTGGTGAAATGTTAGTCCTTTTGGGAGTCCCTTGCAGCCAAATAATTTGCCACATTAGCAAACCAAGGAATATTAGATAAAGGAGTAAAGGAACATACCTTACTTACCATTTCAAAGAGTTGCTCGTTCAGAAAGGTTTCCTTGATCTCCCCTTCATCCAATTCTTCAAGTGCTGGGTTCTCCAATCTTGATAAATGATCAACTATTAAATTTACTACTCCCCTCTTAGCTTGAATCTCCAAATCAAACTCTTGGAGCAATAGTACCCATTGAATGAGCCTTGACTTGGTATCACTTTTAGCAAACAAATACCTCAATGTCGAATGGTTAGTATAAACCACTACCTTTGATAGAATAAGATAAGAGAAAAATTTGTCAAAGGTGAACACAATCGCCAAGAGCTCCTTTTCAGTGGTGGTGTAGTTAACTTGGGCATCATTTAAAGTCTTTCTAGCATAATAAATTAGCAGAAAGTGTTTTTCTTTTCTTTTCCCCAAAATGGCCCCCACAACATAATCACTTGCATCACACATTAATTCAAATGGGAGCCCCCAATTTGGAGCCACTATGATGGAAGCATGGATAAGCTTATCCTTCAAAGTGTTAAAGGCCTCTAAACATTCCTTATCAAACTAAAATTCCACATTCTTCTCCAAGAGTTTAGTGAGGGGCGAGAAATATTGGAAAAATCTTTAATAAATCTTCTATAAGACCCCACATGCCCAAGAAAACTCCTAATTCCCTTAACATTTGAAGGAAAAGGTAGCTTTTCAATAGTAGCAGTTTTAGCTCTATCTACTTCTATCACATCTTTTGAAACCTTATGCCCCAAGAATTATTCCTTCATCCACCATGAAATGGCACTTCTCCCAATTAAGCATAAGATTCATTTCTCCACACTTTTATAACACCCTTTCTA
>CAOJBK011698524.1:0-14080 GCA_948294925.1 Codiaeum variegatum
CAACTTTTAGGACTTTATCCACTTATTTATTAATGATCATCTACCTTTCTGCCTCAAAACATTATCTCTTTTGCTTGATAGGTCAGTATAAGGGATCTATATTCAGTTTATGGGTTATGACTTCCGGCTTGATACCAAACATTTCTATGGAATCCTAGGAAAATGTTGCCTTGCTATCAGCTAAGGCCTTGGCCTCATCCGTCCTCTTCCACGAAAGATTGGAATTGAGCTAGAGGCATTTTTAAGGAATTTTGTCCTCTACAGGGAATTCTTCTAACTTTTCAACCGGTTGGGTCCTCTGGGGGATCTGTCTTTCGCTTACCCGGACCATGCCTACTTCATTCGCCTCTATGTGAACCATGGTCCACTTCTTTCTGTTGGGTTCTGCCATACCTTTTTCCTAAGAGGTCTTAAATATATCTAAATATGTGCCATCAGGCAGTGAGATCTAGACTCTCATTCTTCTGAAATTTGCATCAGCTTCTAAGTCAAGTAACCGTGGCCTCACCAACAACACATTATAAGCCATCAGAACTTTCACCACCACAAAGGCAGCCATCAAGGTTACTTCTCTTAGTGCTTTCCTCAAAGTAAATGGGACTATGACAGTTCCTACAGCTAGAATCACAGTTTGAACTAAGGTGCGGATGGGGTTTTCCAATTCTGTCAGATTTGATCCCCTATTCCCAATTTTTGTAAAAGCTATGTTGGACAACAAGTTTACAGAGCTTCCATCATCTAAAAACACTCGCTACACATTGTAGTTGTTTATGATGGCAGTTATAACCACCGGATTTTCCCTCGGCCGATATTTCCATCCTTAATCTTCCATAGGTCTCTTTGTTCCATTGTAGAACACATACTCCAAATTTTCTTTCTTCTGAGATAAGGCCTTTACCTTGTTGCAGCTTAGGGTGACTTCAGATGGTCCACCCATCAAACAGGCCACATTGCCTGCTAATCTGTCATTAATAATGGGGGCTCTCTTTTTCCTATCCATTTAACTTGTGCTAGCTTAATCTTTTTTCATGAAGCCTTTCAAATGGTCCTGCTTGATGAGCCTCTCAATTTCTACCATTAGCATTCTACACTCATTAGTGTCATACCCATGAGTGGCATGGAATTTACAATATCGGGCTTTGTCTATTTTATCTGAATCTCCCATTAAGGGCTTTGGCTTCTGTAAATATCTCTATTCTAGAATGAGGGGAATACCACCTCCGGGGTAGCCAACAACGGAGTTAATTTTGATATATCCAGGGTGTTCCTAGTCCCACCCTTAGTCTTCTAGGATGAGTGAGTCATCTCTATTTTATAAGTGCTTTATTTCTTTCTTATCTTCTTTGCTGGCTCTGGGATTGCCTCTTTTCCCCTTCTTTTAGCTAGTTGGCTATTTTTGTAAGACTCATCCTAACATATGTATTTCTAAGTAAGTGTCATGGTTGCCTCTAAGGTTTGTGGAGCTTTTCCATTGATGGCCTTGAAATACCCGTCGTGGATAGTACCATTTTGCAATGTTTCCATAGCCTTGGATTGATTAAGCCTTGTTACCTTCCAAGCTTCTCTATTGAACCTGGCTAGATAGTCCTTCAAAGATTCTCCTTCAGACTTTTTAACTTGCTCTAGGGCTTGAGTGGTCATTTACGAAGGTATACTTGACCCAAAATGTCCCAAAAAGCTCCCTGCTAGCTGCTCAAAACTTGCTACACTTCCTGGTTGTAACCCATCATGCCATTTTGTTGCAGCTCTTTCTTGGGATCTTCTAAAGGCCTTGCATTTGATGGCATCACTTGTGCAATATAGCTCTGACTCATGCTTATAGTCCATCATGTAGGCTATAAGGTCAGTGAAGCCATCATACTTCTTGATATTTGGAGTTTTAAATTTGTCTAGCATTCGATATTCCGCTATTTTTGGAACAAAAGGCATCTTTGAGGCTAGCACCAAGTTTAAATCTACTAGGATTCTCCGTTTTTCATGATATATCTACTCCACCATTATTTTCCTTACTCTATTTCTGAGCTCCTAAGGTCTGTTCTAGCTCACGACCTCCTGACCGTCTACCATGTCCCTTCGACACTATAACCATTCTGGTGACTCCCTCACTTTGCTTCCTCTCTGCTCGCAATGGGAGTGTGTTGCCACTGATCTGGTCCACTTAGAGGGTTCTTTGGTATTACTCTTCAGGGATCTACTTCTTCTATCTCTCCCTTTTACTCCTGACCTCTCCATATCCCTTATGACCTCCTTTTCTACTTCCCCCCTCAGCACTCTCCCTCTTCCTCTCTTATTTCGAACTTCTTCCCCCTCTTTCCCCTTATGACTCCATTCTTCCTTATCCCCTCTAGCATTTTCCCCCATCACATCCCCAAAAACCAATCTCAATCTACTCCCCCCTACCCTCCGCCTGTGCCGTTTAGGTTGAGATGCCTATTCACTCTCCTTCCATTGGCACCTTCTAGGTCTCCAGGGGGATTAAGTTTTGTGGCTGAGTGTTTTCTAAGGCTTTTACAGCCTAGAGTAGGGTGGCAAAGCGTCGGACGGCTTGGGGCAAGGTGGCTTGTAGTTTAACTGGGGTGATTAAAGTGGAAGATTGTGCACCAACTTGTGTTGGTGCTAGGGGTGGTATTTAGGTGAGAAAACATTGCAAGATTTGGGATGGTATGAAGTTTTCTTATGTGGGTATTATAGCAGTTGGGTTTGGTGGGTTTAGGAAGGTACTGGAAACATTTCTAGGAGGTACTTAGGTGTTATCTATTGGATCCTTCTCCATATTGTCTCTCATTCTCAAATAGGAGCTTTTAACTTGTAACTTTGGGAGAAAGATGAACTTTTAAACAAAAGAATTGCCTTAAAAACTCAAGTGAACAGAAAAATGATTCCCATAGATGACGCCAATTGATGGGACTGATCCTAATTAATGATGTTGAATTCTTAAGGCAATCTTGGGTCTGAATATGATGGGCTTTGGTTCAAGGATCTGCAATCACAAAAAGACTCATTAAAGGGGGCCAAACAGGTTACTTGGCAATGGCCCTCCTACAGTAAAGTTAGTTGGCGTTTTTGGAGAAAGTATTCCCTCAAGTGGACTCTTGAGGTTTTAGAAAGTAAGAAGAAGAAGTTTAACATAAACATGTCTCTTGAGCGTGAAGAGCTTTATATAAGGATCTCCAGTATGGACTTGTCAGAGATCGGACAGCTGAGGAGGTTCATTGAGGACGAAGGATATTGTTGAATCAAAGAAAGTTGTATTGGGGCTGAGGTGGTAGGCAGTGATTGACCCATCGCCTTCAATACCCTCTTTTGTATATGTTGTCAGTACCTTGATGTGGTTATGTGCAGTGGAGCCAGCCCTCTGACAAGTGTGTTCTGTGTTGGAGTAGGTGTTCTTGTACCAATGTACTATGATGCCCAAGCCGATTTGTCCTCTTGCTGCCATGGTTTGGGGCTTATTGTCCAGTAACTTACTCTCGGGTTGGGTTGTCCACTAGGCTCCTTGCTGGTCCGGATAAGCCTAGTCCGCCAAGAGAAGTCCTTCCCTTTGACTGAGCCTTTTTTCTGGATCCGAGCCTAATTCCATTGGGTGGCTCAATTAATTAAACCCATATTATACACTATTAGATGAGTAGCTCACACATGAGTAGCACCATTAGTGTTTAACTTCAAGTTTAGTTAAGAATTTTTATTAACGCTCTACAAATTCCCATTAAGTAAGTGCAGAGCATTGTCTCCCGGAATATAAAATAGCAAAATTCAAATAAGCTAAGATAGAGATAATATGACTGTAGGCAAGACCCAAAAATAAATACTAAGATTAGTTAAATTGGACTTTGCAAATCATAACTACAACCATAAAGTGAAGAAATCTCAAAGTTAAGAGAGAAAAAAAGTCAGCAATATTTAGTGCCTAATATTTTATTTTACATTTTCATTCACATTGTATTAAAGTTTGTATGAAAGGGGCAAAGAACTACCAAACTAAACATATCAAACCCTATAGTCCTGAGCTAATCCTAAAAAAAAAAAAAGCAATTGACTCAAAATATAGCTTATCTTCGGAGCTTTTAAGTAAATTGGCTTCCTTGATGTGAATATGCAAATCTTTAATTTGCAATAAGATTGTACTAGTGGTGAAGTTCTTAAACAATGATAAGCAAAACTTACTCTGTATCCATTAGTACCCCATTAGTGCCAAAGAAACCTCCTAAGAAACCAAGTTCTCACCTCAAAAGCATGCCCATACTTCCTATTCAAAGGCCAACCAATATCAATGTATAATTTCTGTAATAACACACTAAGTTGATTAAACAAACAATAACTTGAGATATGAATTACTCGGTGACAAAGATAATTTAATCAGTTCAAAAAAAGATATAACGCAGAGGTCCTAGCCACCGACGCAGTCACCTCTCCCATTCGTAGAATAGTAGGGAATGTCACAATGATGGTGAAGTGGTGTTGGTGAGAGGTCGATTTCGGCTGAGAGGGTAAATGGTTGTGATTTAAGGTTTTGATTCTGGCGGCTGATAGATGATTTTGATTTAGGATTTTTTTTTAAAAAAAACCATTTAGGATTTATTTTTATTTGGAAGAACAAGCATCAATTCAGTTGTACTGAAAGACCAAAGCCACACAATTCAATTAAATTATAAAAATGCCACTACCTATCCTTTTGGCAATGGTTGTAATTCAATTAAATTATAAGAATGTCACCATCTATACTTTTGGCAGCGGTTGTGCCGTAGCAACCGATGCCCATAATTCAATTAAATTATAAAAATACTACCGTCTATATTTTTGGCATCGGTTGCTTTAACAACATATGCCAAATGTGTGATGCCAAAAGCTATTTTTTTGTGCTAGTGCTTTCTCGTTACAATTGTTCAATTTATTGGTCATAATTATTTAATTTTCCACCAATATAAGTATTTTTATGGCCACTATCTCATCTCAATTGTTCAATTTAGTTGTCGTAATTGTTGAATTCCTAACAATAATAGCCTAATTTATGACCACTTTCTCGTTATAATTATTCATTTTAATCATCATCATTATTAAATTTCTCATCAATATCAGCCTAAGCTGCAACCACTTTTTCATCACAATTGTTCATTTATTCATTGAATTTACTTATTTGCTACCAAAATTTAGCATTAAATAATGAACTAATATTAGAATAGTCCTAATATAATTTACTTCATATGTAGAAAGTTTCCAATTTCATAAACTAAGATTGTATACATATCAATAAATTTTGTATCATTGAGATTCAATATCCAAAAATTACATAGTATATCTCAAAATGACCTAGCATGTATTTCATTGTTTCTTCAAATACCACAAAAAGAATAGATATTTCTCAAAAAGTGTCTTATCTTGTCCTTAGATGTTAGAAGAGTATTAGCTATAAAGTGAGAGAGCTTGACGTCTCAAACTACAATCATGAATAAAAAGAGTTACAAATTGCATAAATCACAATCAACCAGTAAAAATTTTAAAACTTTATATATTAATTTTTGATAGTGAACATGAGTTGAATATGTTATTAATATAAAAAAATTATCACGATAATAAATCTAATGATCAATGGAGAGTCAAACTTATAATTTCTAACTATATTATAAGAGGAATCACTTCCATGAAATGCATTAGTACATCATCTTGATTATAATTAAAACACTATTACTTATAGGTAATTGTCATCTTTTTTTTAAAAAAAGAAAGAACATATATCAAAGATAATATAAGAACAAATAACAAAAACTGATTTTGTCTCTAATTTAAAGAATTAATGGTTGATTTATATGCATGCATAACACAATATTATTTTGATCCAACATGCATGCATAAAAATCCAAATGATCATGTTCCAAATGGATAGTGCACATGTTGCAAATATTTATACAGTATGAGTGTATTCATAGGATCTTCAATATGAAAAGCAAAATAAATGTCCTAAAAAAACAAACTCCACAACAACCAACCAATCAAAATAACTCACTTCTAAAATTAGAACTAAGCTAAGGTATTATCCATCCAATAAGTAAACTCAAAATAGAGCAAAAGAAAATAAATAAAAGGAATAACAAATGAAATATATAATTGATTATACCTTCTTTTTTTTTTTTTTATTGGCATTAGGATTACATTGGGTACTATCAGTTTGTTTTCCCAAAGCCATATTCAAGAGCCTCTCCATCTTATTTTCCAAGACACTTATCTTTTGTTGCTCAATTTGGTGGCTATTTTCCATTTCAATCAGACGATGGTGGAACTCAATATTTTCTTTCTCCATTTGATGTAGCATGGTGTTAAGATCAACCCTACTTGGTAAAGATCCTCTCACATCTTTTGGCTTCATACCAGACCCATAACAAACCACATGATCATTATCTCATGGTCCAAAATATGTTTCAACCACTTCAAATTAAGAGAAAGATGGATTATCATTTTCTATACCCACAATCTCATCGTACAAGTGTTCAAAAAGAAACCAAAAAGTCATATATACTTGAGAAATCATCAAGTTAAATAGGTATATCAATTTTCCACAAAAATAATGTGACATACATATTTCTCTAGAGCTTTCCCATCTAAAGTTCCATTTTTTGACGTCCCGGTCATATTGAAAATCTCATATAGAGGGTTGATTTTCGATCTTTCCTCCCTTCAAAAAATAAAATACATTTCAAAAACTTACACAAAAAAAAAAGAATAATATAATAATGAAGGATAGAATTGATATTACCATGTTATCCCATACTACTTGTTTGATGGGCATACTAACTGTACGGTGGGACATCTTTAAAAATTCCTATTTTTAGAATTTCTGACATTCACTTTCTAGAAGTACAATACACAGAATAATAAATATATGTAAAGGAATGGCTTGTTAAAATTCTAAAATAAATGCTAAATTACTATTTAAAAATATCTTATTAGAAAATGGTCACTTGAAAAATGATCTTCTAAAAGCCATTTCCACTCCTCTTTAGTAAAATGATTAGGTGTCTCCACCAGTGCCTCTTCTATACTACCATTTTTCTTGATATTTTCTTTTTTCATTGTGGCTCTCCAATTGTGCCATAATTTTCTCAAATGGTCTAAAATGGTTCTATGATTCAACTCTATGCCACATCCACGAAACTTGTTTTAGAAAGAGAAAATAGCACGCAAGAATATAGGAAAAGTTGTATAATTCAGATTTGGATATTTTACAAATATTGAGTACCACATGTGCTTTTTAGCAGTAGCATCAACTTTGTCAATCTCTTCCCAAGAATGCACATGAAATGGACAAATGGTGCGATCACGGACAAGTTTTCCTATATGTCTTCCCATCGCCTTTTGGTTTTCTCTAACCGGACCATTGTTGAATATCTCAACCTTTAACTTCTCACCTTCTTTGAGATTCGCCATTTGCTTACACTTGTTGACACCATGTGGCTTTGCATTTGGTGTCCTCTTTCTCTTTTTAGCTATGAGAGCAGGATCTATAAAGCAAATGACATCAATATTTCTGAGAAATACTTGAAAATAAACAACTTTAACTAACACATGACATAACTGAAAATGAAAACACTGTTGTCCACAGACTAATCAACCAATTTTATGGATAAAGAAATGTCAAAATAACATTAAAAGTATTTTAACTTTTTGAAATTTAAATAGTTAAGAGAAATGGAAGAAAAAACAGCATAAGGAGGTAATTTTCTATAATATTTTCATAGGTTTTCAATGTTCTTTTACCCATCACAACAAATCAATATTTAAAAGCAGAATTTCAGAGTTTTTAGTGTTTTAAGGTAAAGTTATTCAAGAAAAACTAAGTACAGTGCAGCCAAAATTGGCTACCAAATCTATCTAATAATAAAGTTGCTATAGACATGTGTCTATATTAGCTTTATTATCAGTTGAAAATAATTATTCAAGTGGTTGGATAAGAAATGTAGTTATAGAAGAAAATTGTTGAACTTAATCATGCTTAGTAATCTATATTATATTACAGTAAACTTTCAAACCTGACACACTCTGCAAATGAAAAGTTCAAACTTGACCTCATTATGGTGGATGGACACATTGTAAACCCTTGGGCCCTATTAAGACTCAAGGTTTAGAGTTTATAAATTGAAACCTGGATATCAATATCCATGCGTAATCCCTCCTTGTTAGAATGATGATGATGTCAATGTAGATTAAAGCTAAAGAAAATATGCTAAGGAATCCAATCGAAAACAAATATCAATCAGGCATGCTAAGCTAAATGCAAGGTTTAGTAAGTGTCTATAAAAAAGTGGATGTTTGACTTATCACGTATCAAGAAATTCAAGTGAGACTAATCTAGACTCTTATATCACTTTCTATTTTTATAATAAAACATAAGTATATGGAAAATATACAATATTTTTGGAAAAATAGAAAAAAACGAAAAATGTGTTTTTGCAAAAAAAATTACTATCTTTTTGCAATTTATGCTTATTGAAAATAAAAAAACAAATTCAACTTATACAAAATATGTCTTTACAAAAAAAACTAATGAATAAACAAAAAATAAAAAAAAATAGCAATTGTGAAAAATAATAGAGTTTTTTCAAAAAATTACAATCCATTTTATATTTTTTCGTAAATTAAAAATTTTCTCACCGTTTATCTTTATTGCGAAATTGCAAAAAAAAAATAGTTTTTGTGAAAAACTACATCCATTTTATACTTTTTTGTAGATTAATTTATAACGAAAAATTCTCAATTTTATGAAAATATGACTTTTTTTTGTACAAAATAGAAATTTATGAGAAAAGTTCATATATTAGCAAAAAAAAATTAAAAATTTTTGTAATTGCAAAAAAAAAAATTAATTTTTTATGAAGAATTACAAAGTTCTAAATTTTTTTCCGTCAATGCCATTTTTTTCACAATTAATTTTTATTATAAAAAATATTTCAATTTTGAAAAAATATAACTATTTTTGTACTTTGAAAAGTTCATGTATTAAAAAAAAATTAAAAATTATAATTACGAGGGAAAAAATAATGTTTTGCGAGATACTTTTCACAAATCAAGTTATTTTTTTCTTATTTTTTAGGTGTATATATTTTTTATTCTATCTCATGTTATATTACTATTTATCTTTTTTTAGTGACTAACCTACTATTATATGTTAATATTATGTATTTTTTAAAATATTTTAATTTTATTTATTACATGTAAACTTCTTATTGGTTAAGAAAAACAAAGATTACTTTATTTAAAATAAAGTAACTATAGAAAATCTCTATAAAAGTAAACATATGTACTGTACAGAGTTCTTTCTTCTTTTTCACTTTTAAGGATACCAAATTGGATTAATGAGAAATCAAATTGAGCATTTTGTAAAAAAGGAAAAATACAAAGACTTGGATACAAACAATAGAAATAACTTTGAGCATCTCCACAGAGCACACCTTTTACCCTAGCCTAATCCTTAAATTCGTTCAGGGAAACAGGAGCATAATCACCCTAGGCAAAGTCTTCTTTTTTTGTCTCTTTTTTCTTCAGTTACTTGAGAGTAAAATAAGAAATTAGGTTTTGTTCAGTTGCTGATAAAGTGAAGCAAAATAACAATAAATTTATATTTTTTTATTGCATATGTATCTTTTTCAAATTTCCCACCACCTTTTCAATGAAAAGCCTATGTGATTTGTTGTTCTTTAATTTCATTGACATGCACATAAGAAAGGATTTGGCTTTAACAAAGCGCACAAGAACTTGATTTTTTTCTTCAAATTCTATACCTTCATAGTGGAATTCTTAGAATTAATCATCACATGCTGTAGTTCATGAAATGAGATGAAAAAATTGCAAATTATGCCAGATTGAATATATAAACAAAATGTTTAATAAGTCATAGCAACTAATTGCCATGATGAGTTGGATACTTTGGAATGCACCTTCATTAGCCCTCTTTATAGTCATTGCTATAAGAACTTTTTGAGATAAATCCTAAGCCAAATGTTCTTTAAACCTAAAACTTTACGTGAAGAATCGTTCGAAATAGAAAAGCGGAAGCATACATGACTTTATTGATTCGTGGTGTGCAACCAAGTAGGTGGTCTTCTAAAACAACATACACAACTTCCTTCCATTGCGATGGGAAAACAATAAGAAGAAATTATAAATTCCTTATTCTGTGTGTATGTGCTTCAGGGACCACAACTCTATTCATAGTAGCTTTATCAGCTAAATTACCATATTGACCCATCACAATTGATAAAAGCTCTTTTAGGTTTCTACATATTATAAAATAAGTTCCACACATTAATTTTAGATGACTGGGCCTTTAAACTAAATATAAAGATCACTTAAAATAGGCCCATTAATATTTATAAATAATATACATACAAATCCAATTGGGAACGCATGTGCGTTCACATGCCCAAATGCACATGGATTAAGTTCAAGATCCAACAATCTCCCACATGGACTGTATATCTATGTGTTATACACAAAAACAAAAAATAATATGTATGTAAATTATTATTTAACCAAAAATGACTAGTCATCGAAAAATTTCATCTTAACCAATCTTGTTCATTAGTCTCGTCAATACACGGATCAAAGGGGCTTTCACCGAAACTAATTGTCAGTTATACCCAACATTGGTCACATGCATCAACTTAACCAAACAACTTGGATTGAGTGTGGATATGTAGCATGGAAGTTATACGTAAAAGCGATCAAAACATGCCTACTTCCAACTGGTCCTACCAAATGAGATCATATGACTGCATATATTGTCAAATTGTTCAAAGTGAAGAAAAAACTGAATAGTTTATTAATAATGACAAAACCAAATGTCATTGCATACATTAAGCCCAAATATAAAAGTACAAATTATAAAATCCTAATAAATTTAGACATCATTGCATGCAATAACACCCTTATGAGCAGTATGCTCTATAAAAGCCTTTGGTGCTAACGCCTTAGTCAACGAATCTGCAACCATAGATTTTGTATATATATGCTCAATGGGAATTTGACCACCCTGAACTCTTTCTTTGATAATAAGAAACTTAATGTCTATATGTATAGACTTTGATGAACTCATGTTGATATTTGAATAAAGGACTACGACTCTACTTTTACAAAACAATTTGAGTGGCCTCTCAATCTCATCTATCACTCATAAACCAGAAATAAAATTTGCATCCAAATAACGTGATTTGATGCCTCATAGCAAGCCACGAATTCTACCTCCATAATGGAAGAAGCAATGAGTGATTGCTTAGCACTCTTTCATGAAATTGCTCATCCAGCTAGTAGGTAGACAAAACCAAATGTGAACTTTCTACTATCTTGATGTCCTGCAAAGTTAGAATCTGAATACCCAATGATCTCAAGCTTTTTTTACTTCCTATATGTAAGCATGTAATCCTTTGTTTTCTGAAGATACCTCATAACCCTCTTCGTTGCTACCCAATGCTCCCTACTCGGATTGGTTTGGTATTTACCTAACATCCCAATAATGAATGCAAGGTCTGGATGAGTACAAACCTATAGGTATATAAGGCTTCCTACTACCGAAGCATAAAGAATGTCTTTCATATGCTTGGAATCTATTTGATTCTTAGGGCATTGATCAAGACTAAATTTTCCCCCCTTACTCACAGGTGTGTCATGTGACCTACAATTTAGAATGCCATACCTTTATAGTACTTTTTTTATGCAGGCCTTTTGTGATAATCCTAGAATTCCTCAAGAACAATCTCGGTGAATCTAAATTCCTTATACTAAAGATGCTTCACCAAGATCTTTCATTTCAAAATGTTCTGAAAGAAATTTCTTGATCTCATGAAGTAAGGCCACATCACTACAGGCAAGCAATATGTCATCCACGTACAAAATTAAGAAGATCAATTTACTCCTACGGAACTTATAGTGCACACAATCATCAACTAGATTTACCTCAAAACCAAATGACAAAATCACTTGATGAAACCTAAGGTACCATTTACAGGAAGCCTATTTGAGCCCATAGATGGATTTCTTTAGTTTGCAAACCATTTGCTTAGAGTTATTAGACTCTAGACCCTCTAGTTGCACCATATAGATTGTCTCATCAATGCTTCCATTGAGAAATATTGTTTTGACATCCATCTGATGAAGCTGTAAATCCAAATATGCCACAAGTGCCAAAATGGTCCTCAAAGGGTCTTTTAAAGAAACTGGAGAGGAAGTCTCTTTATAATCGATCCCTTCCTTTTGAGTAAAACCCATAGCAACAAGACATGCCTTGTATCTTTCCACATTTCCTTGTGAGTCCCTTTTAGTTTTGAAAACCCATTTACACCCTATGGGCCTCACTCCTTCAGGCAATATGAATAGATCCCAAAAGTCATTGTCCTTCATGGATTTTAACTCTTCATATATGGCATCAATCCAATTAGAAACGTTTGAACAAGTAATAATGTGACTGGATCATCTTTCAATGAAAAATCACTATCCTGATGTTCGTTAAGAAATACAATATAGTCATCTGAAATTGCACTTCTTCGCTCCCTAATGGACCTCCTTAATTGGACTACTTCTTGAGGTGGTTGAGGTTGCTCCTCAGGTATAACAAGATGAGGAACATCAACTGGTTGATTTGGATCAGGGAAAGCTTGATGACCCAAATCTTCAGGAAGCCTAACGATGTCCTAATTAACTGGATGTTATCCCCATTATTGATGTTCATCAGGAAGCCTAATGAAATTTTTTATGTAAAGTCGCGCATCAAAATAACATTACTGGCACTAAAATGCGACAGTAAAGAGTCAGAAAAAATTACTGACGCCATTTTCGGCGTCAGTAAAGCGTTAAAAATTGGAAAAAAAATATTTTTCCTAACGACTTACTGACGAAATTTTAGCGTCAGTAATAAATGGGCGGAATTGAAATTTTTTACATAAAGTCGCGCGGCAAAATAATGTTACTGACCCATTTTTCAGTCAGTAAAAAGTCAGAAAAAAATTAAAATTTTTACTGACGCCAAAATGGCGTCAGGAAATGGTCAGTAAAAAAATTTTACTGATGCCAAAGGGTCAGTAACTTTTAATTATAAAAGCCCCCCAGAACAGATTCATTTTTTCATAGAATCACTCAAACCCACCATTGTTTGGCTGCCGACGTTGCCGTTTGAAGCAGGAAACTCCACCGGTGACCGCCCAGCTTCGTCGCCGACCGCCTCTCCACGCCGCCGACCACCGCTGATAGTCACGGTCACAGTCACAGTCACATCATAGACCGCCCAACAATTCTGAATCAGTTTGTTCGATTATGAACATCACAGTACGTAACCTTTATTTTGGTTTTGTGTTTTATTTGGATTGAATGTGTTATTTATGCGTTTAATTTAGGTTAATTTTCAATAACATATGGTTAAAATGATACATATGGCACACTTTGTTCTGTGTCAGTTGCTCTTATTGTTTGCAATCATGCATAACACCTGTAATAGAACAGCCAAAAGAAATATAAAAAATGTGTTTTATTGAAAGGGCCATGATGTCTATTCTTTTACAATGTTATTTAAGCCTTTAATAATTTTGTTACTTGTTTCTGTTTCTTCAACTTGCCATAGCTATAAATTGATCCTGACAAGCTCAATCTCTTGAACTAAAACCTTGAGACAATGGTGCCAAATGATCTCTTGTTCTGCACGATCGAATTGCATAAGAAATATGCAAGGATGCTGTTGAAATGGGTAATCTTGCAGAGAGCGTTATTTAAGTTTACTTCTCATTTTGCCTACAAAATTCAAGTAATGCTTGCTTATATCTTCTAACTATTTCTTTGCAACCAAAACGTTAAGACTATGATTCAAAAAAAAAAAAGAGGTTAAGACTAAAGGTGTGATTTTTTTAGTAGGAAATTTGCATTTATATTATTTACTAATTTAGGAAGTCTTTGTTTTGACATGACCGTTCATCTATATGGTCCATTAGATGACTCCAGCATGGGATATCCATTGATATGTTCAGCCCCAATAAAGGTGTGCATGGTATGTCTTTGTGTTATTATTTTAAAAGCTTAACTGCAATTCTCATTGGTTCTAACTTTCCAT